>PYHW01010767.1:4868174-4897229 GCA_013186435.1 Turdus rufiventris
AACTGAGCCTGCTGTGCCCTTGAAATATTTCTCCCAGTCCTTATCTCACTCATGAAGCCTTCATTAACCTTTTCTTCTTTCTCCTCCTCTGCCCAGCTGTAGCAGGGGAAGGTGACTGAGTGACTCATGGGTGCCTGGCATTGGGCCAGTGTCAAACCATGATGGTGGAATACATGTGTAGACCACCCTGAGGGTAGTAGTAACCCTGCTCTGTGAATCCTGCTGAGGTGCCACACCAGCCAGGGCTTGCTACCAAACCTGTCTGTATTTACCAAGGGGCTGAGAGCACTGAACCAGTTGTGGTTGTGCATGGTGTAGTGGCTTTGTAGGCTGCCATACAGTCCCAGCTTGAAGCTGTTGGGACGCAGGAGAAGCAGATGCTCCTGGGACCTCCCAGAGCAAGGGTGAGTGCAGGCAGAAGCCCCCGGGGATCTCTCGACTCTGTACAGACTAAACATACCCCAGATCAATGGGCACTCCCACTGAACTGCAATACCTAAACACTGTTTAGTTAGCTTAAGATGAGAAGGGCTGCAGCCCCAATGATCTGATGATACTGTTCCACATTGACTTCTGGGGGGAGAGAGAGATAATGCCACTTGCTACAGCTGGGAAAGGAAGTCAAGCTTAGAGACAAATGAGCCATATACTTTTGGGTATATAGATATGTTTTGGTGAAAGCTGGAGTTTAAAATACTCCTCAACCTTGGCTAGTAGAACTGATCTTTCGAGAAATTCTTCAGTTCCTCAAAAATTATGGTATTAGCTGTTTGTTGGTATAGTTGCATGACTAGTAGGACTTTCCAAATCCTTCAGTTCAATTTGCCTGACTTCACCACTGAATGAAGTACTATATACAGGTATTTGCTCTACGTTAGCATAGTCCCCACCATTTCAACTCGCAGAACTCTCTTGTGTAGGTCCTCAGGAGTCTTCAAGAGTAAATTTTGTGCTAACATCTTTATAGCTGGAAAGGCTGAGGGGAACCAATGAGGTTAATCCATCAAAGAATATAGTGAATGTTTCTTCTAACACCTATTATATTTTCTAAGTGGACTATTATGGTTTTTATATCTTCACTGATGAAATTTATTTTCTCATAAGCGGTTTTGTATTAAGATGGGAATAGAACTTAAAATGGTAAATGCACTACTTTCACACGTGATTGTTTTGGCCTGGAGCCCAAGAAGAACGAATAATTTTTCTCTACTATAGGCTTCAGCATTAGTATTTTTCAAACTCTAAACACTTCCCAAAGAACTAAAGATGCCTCTTCTCTCTCCTCCTGTATGTTTTGAGTTCTACTGCTTTTTGATGCACTCTCCTTTGGCTTCTTGTGTCTCTAAATAGTTTAAATCTGGAAGTGGGATTAAGTGAAATATGCACAGATGGCTAAAGCAGAGGCTTGGTCAGGTGATTTGTCATTAACGACAACTGTATTTTGTCTTGGCTATTTCAGTCACTGGATCTAAACCTTGCCCAGGGAAAATTAAGAGTCCTAAAAGGCCTGCCTGACCAGGTTATTATAAGCATGTGACTGTAGTCATTCATTAATAGAAATACAATTCAGGACACCTGAATTTCATTGCACTTGTTAGCTATCAGTGGACTTATAGTCCCCTCTAAGCTGTTACATTTGTCATACCTGGATGACCTACCCTGGTGGCTATAGAAAACTCATATTGGAGAGGGAGGGTCTAGTTTGGGTAAATGGTGCTACCTTAAGGTAAGTGTTATGGAAATGAAATTTGAGAGAGAGGGAGTCATTGGTACTCTACGTTATTTTGAATTTGGACATTTTAAGTTTATTTGTTTAATTCTGGTTTAATGTTTAGGATTTAGAAGTGGCTAGTTTGTGATAGGGCTGATAAAGCATTTTAGTAGATATAGGATGAGCCACTGATACATGGGAGTGGAATCAAACATGGAAAAGCAGCTTGTGTGAAAGGATCCTGGGGACAGGAGCAGGAGCAGTGTGCAGTGTTGTTCCTGGTGCCTTTGCAGGAGCAGGTCTGGAGGAGAAGGTGCTAATGAGAAACAGTTGGCGTGCCAGTCCTTCATCTATCAAATGTGTGCCGTGTCCTGTGGTGCTCCTGCACCCTGGCAATATCAGCAGGCCTGCGGCAGATGCAGGCAGTCTGAACAAGTGTCTGTAATTGCACTGAAGGCTTGTTGCAAGAAAAAGCTGTGAAGTCACCTCACATCACCTCACTTGCTAGAGACAGAGGGTAGAGTTTGATGTCCTGCATAACATCCCAGCCTTGACCTTGGCAAACCAGGATGTTCAGGTTATAGTTGAGATGATCCAAATACTTGGCATTGTAAAGGTCTATATGCATCAAAGAGAAACTGCTGCATTTGTCACAGAATATATATTGTGAAGAGGGCAGTGATTCACAATAAGCTTCCTCAAGTGACCACAATTTGTACTAAATGCCTTGGTTTTGGTGACAGTGCAAATCTGAGCTGGATCAGCCACAGATTTTATTTATCAGCATAGGCTTCCTTGATGAGATTAATGCAAAAGATTTTCATCGTGTGTAAGTACTGATTATATTACATGCTCAGGCCAAAATTGGCGCTTGCTTCCCTCACTGACATAGTTTTATGTGTTTTGTATTCCTCCTCTCAATTTTCTTTTGTAGATACCACACTTCAGCCAGGCATATCCCAAATGCTTAAGCCTAATGTGCGTTGGTAGGATATCATCACAAGGTGTGTGATGTGCATGAGTTACATTGGGAACAGTGGTGGTATTTACACCATTTCAAGTATATCTTCTTTACACTAATATATATGGATTTGCAGAATATAAGCTTGATATTTGCAACATGTTGCATACTGCGTGACAAAGAGAGGGCTTCACAACATGTATTTGCCGTCAAGGACAAAATCTCATTATTCCATCGATCCTTCACAGACCAGATGAAGAATTCAAGAATAACTTACAAAGGTTAGATTTTACTGTTTACATTGCTTTGTCCAAATTGTAATGAGCAAGAAAGTAGCGCTGTGAGGGATGGGTCAAGAGAAGTTCAAGGAAAAGCAGGAAAAGAGTTGTCTACTTTTCCCCAGTTTTGAGTGTACTGATTTTTCTCTGCCTAAAAGTCTGTGGCAGATTTCTAAGCACTAAGTGTTAATGCAGGTGCAGACTCTTCTGTGAGCTGATAACATTGGACACAGGGCACTAACCTAATGACATTCAGGCACCAAGACGCTTCAGAGCAGTAAAAGTGAGTAAATTGAAATCCCAGTGATTTCATGGTAAAACTAATGGTGGGAGTGTCTGTCAGATCAGGCTGCCTTTAGTGGTGGCTGTTAGTCAGGGTTGTGGCATTAGCCCAGAAATGCAGGTCCTTGTAACCAATTTTTCACCCTCTTGTTAGCAGCAGGAGAGGCAATTTTGCTACTGAGCACAGAACACTTCTCCTTTACTCTTGTCTCTTTATGTCTGAAGAGCCCTGCACAAAGGGCTTTTTGTGGGGTAATAGAATCAATGCTGGTAACGCTTTTAAGAAATTTTAAGGTGAGCTGACTACCCGAATGATGTAATTTTAAGGCAACTTGGTTATGTCTGCACAATTTTAAGTATCTGCAATGTAAACATCTTTTCAGATATGCAAGTTCTCTTGGCTAAAGCCACACTGGAACCCACTACTTGATATGTTATGATGCAATTATGCTGTATAGACCTATACTGACACTGAAATAGTATAAAATGAGAATATTTTTAGTCTATGTCTGAATAAAAACATCAACCTGAAATCCTGCTGTAGAGTACATATCACAGGCAGAGGTACATAAGGATCTGTGAGTATTCTTCTACTTTATGCCATATAAATTCTTTCCTTCTAGCAGATCTTACTAAATGGCTCTTATACTATGTGATGATACATGCTTTTGTGTAAGTAGCAGCATTCTGTTCAATCATTTCCTGGGGAAGGCATACAAAAGACAGCCTTTCCTAACCCTTGTCTACCTTCTTCAACTCCAGGTCTGTCTGCTTCACCATCAGTTTCTCTCCCAGCTGGAAAGAGATTGTTATGTTTCTTGCTAATGATTACTAACTCTGCATTTAAAGACTATTGGCTTCCTGCAATGCCCAGAGGATCCCAGTTTAAAGAGAAGTGGTGGTTGAAATAGCCTAAGGGCGATGAAATCCATTTCCCTCATTTGGTATTGCCTCCTACTCATTCAATTTTGGTCTTTATTGCAATGAGTAGAAAGAATAAAGTAGACCCCTCTGGACTTCTAAAATTTCCCTTGCAAAGTAACTTCTCAGTAAGAGATAGATCAAAAGACAACTTTGGCACTGAATTGCAGACTAGAAAAAAAGAAAAGGTCTCAAGACTCTAAGACTGCTGGCTTTGCAAAGGCTAAAGGCAGGTGCCCAGCTCCAGGACAAGAATTCACAGCATCACTCACTGCCTGGCCCTGTACCAAAACCTGGGATCTGCAACAGGCAGTGAACTGAGCCAGGAGATCCCGTGGCTTGGGAAATGGCTTTGAGGGGCTCTACCCTCATGGTTTGGGCACCTTTGAGAGACTTGGATTCAGATATTTGCCCTCTACTTCAGGATTAGCTATTTTCGGGCAACTGCTTTCTTTTGAAATACATGTCCCAGCAGCAAGGCCAGAAGTAACACAACTGTGAGCCCTTGGGGCAGCCCCAGCCCCAGGCTTCAGTCACCTCCCTGGAAGCATGGACTGAGTTTGGAGCATGCCATGGCCAGGCATGGAGACGCCCTGCTGTGGTGTTGCAGGGGCAGGGGCTGACAGCCCTGGGGGCTGAAATGCAGCCCTGGCCAGTGGCAGGGTGGGGATAACACAGAGAGGGGTGAGCAGGGACAGGCAGGGCTGACGGTGTGTCAGGGCCGTGGTGGTGTAAGATTTTGCACCCACCTTTTGTGTGGTGCCAGGCACTGAGAATATTCCTTGAAGGAGAAGATGTGGCCCCCAACCCTTCCCACCCAGAGGGGTTTCCATCCATCCCTCCCTTATTACTGGAGGATACCCGTGTGTTTCAGCACTTCTGCACTTTTTGTCCTCCGCAATGCAAAACCAGTCAAAGGTGCCCTGCACTTCACAGGGGAACCACTGTATCCAAGTCAGGCTTGTGGAGCCCAGTGTAGAGATGAATCTGGGAGTTTGTCTTGTCAGTATGGGTCTCTGCAACTTGCCCACTATAATTTCAGCACCAGTTACTGTGTGTGCATATATTTCTGATGGAAAATGTGAAATTTACACTGTTATATCTTATTACTTTAGAATAAACTCTATGTGAAAAATTCCATTTTATTGAACTTCTATTTACATCTCTTTAAATATCTGCTTTAGTGTGAATACCAGTGTATTAAAACCATGGATGGCATTGAAAATCAAAATCTCGTCAGTATGATAAAGGAAGCTGATTTAAATTAAAGAACTTTTTCAATGTCATAGTTCAAAATTTCCTTATAAAGAAGTATATGAGCCAGTAATATCATAAAAACTCCCCTACTTGCTAGTTCTAAAGGATCTGTGAAGGAAATACAGGATTAATAACTCTGGTGAGTTTAGAACCCCAGAACTGAAAATAATAGATGATCTCAATACACTAAAACTCTTAAATAAGTCCACTCTGAGCCTGTATTGTGAATGTGAAGAAAACTAAAGGAGGGTTTCAAATGTCAGACCATATACTAAAGTTAATTTAAACCATTTTGGTTGCAAGTTAAAATGGAAAACATGTAAGTAAAGTGCATATTTATATACATATCTCAAGTGATCTATCATTTCTTTAGAGGTAGGGAGTAAAAGGTTAAGGGGCAAAAGGCACAACAGGGGAAATTATGATTAGATGTTAAGGTAAGTTTTTTTTGTCTGTGACATTTATCAGAGAGTGTACCAGATTTTCCACGGACTTCTGATATAGCTATCCTTGGAGATATTCTTGACTGTAATCAAAAACTTCCTCATTCTGCTAAACTGGCTCAGTTTTGAGCACTGTGTGGCTCAGTTGATGCCCAGAGGACCATTGGAACTTGCATCGTTCTATGGATGGGTAAGATTCAGAGGATTGCATGTGCAAAGTGGTGAAAATCAGGATTAGTGGGACAAATTCTCTATTAAGTTTTGGTCTTCTTTCATTGCACAGCATACATTACTTAAAAGAAAATTTCAGCAAAACAACAATTCCAATTAAAATTTTCTCCAGTGAGATATAAATGGTTCCTACTAAAAAAGGGTATTATAGGTCCTGTAGACCCTATTTTTAAAAAAGGCTTTAAAGTAATATAGGACTGAAGAACTACACATTCTGCAAACAACTCTCCCCAAGACCATCATCTGTGTGTGAACTGTTGCATACAAATGTTACTCTTGGAAAGGGAGGTAAGGGATTTACTGAACAGAATTTTAAGGACCAAAGATGGCATTAAAAAATTATGGGCTTGGCTTCTCATATTTGAGGAGCTGAGTGAATGAGGGGAATCCATTGGTGATGATGGGTTCTCTACGTTCATAAATCATCAGCTGTGATTGTTGGAATCTTTAGCAGGGATCTTTAATCACTTCACTCGGTGAAACAGGATGTTATGGTCTTTAGCCTGTCCTTGAATTTACTTGATTCTGCAAGCAGATCTGATTTGGATGTTGCAAAAGTGACAGGAACTTGGAAATGCTGAAAGAAGAGAAAATGTATCAGTAAACTACCTAGTGGCAGTGTTCCCTGGCTCGTTTGAAATGTTCCTGTTCTCTTCCCTCAGAGTCAGTCTTAAAGATATTGTCATTACCTAATGGCTGGAAGAGCTGATGCCTCTGATATTATTATTAACATATTTGATACCATCCCACTGAGAATTGGCATGGGGGGTGGATTTTTTTTGACAGCAAACCAAAAATCATACCCATGAAAGAAACCATTAATTAAAAACATTATAGCAAAGAGGAGGTTTGTGATATATTTTGTATTGCCTCAGAAAATGCTAAATTGTCCAGTTAAATTTTGTTGAGTTTTTATTGAGTTTTTATTTTGTTGAGTTTTTTATTTTTGTATTTATGTGGTTCTCCCCTCTGCTGCTACTGCAAGTAAACAATAATGCATATACTTTTTTCCTAGGCAAACACAGGAGTGGTTTACCACACTGTTTAAGGATGTTTGGAAGAATTATTGGAAAGTCTGAGGAAGAGCGGGGCTCTGTCAGGGCTGTCAGGGAGGCAGATGGCTATGTTCCCTCAGAAAGGAAATTCTGGAAAAGAAAACAGGGCTGGAGAGGGTATTTCAAATCCACAGAAAATTCCTCTTCCTGGAAATGTTCAACCCTTTTGAAGCCCTGTCCCAGCAAAAGATTGTTGGCTATTAGGTATTTTCTCCAAGATTATGGAAGATTTTCTTTTTTTTAGAATATTATTAGTAGTGTACCATATAGGAGTCTGCTTGAAATTAACTGATGAACTAATGAATACTCTAATCCCTGTAGAAACAGAATTTTTAAATAAAGGAAATTATCATAGAACCAAGAAAACATTTGATGTAATAAGAAGTAATTACATCGGGATTCATGAGAGTAGAAAGAATTATTAGGCAGGAGAGAGACCATGTGCGAATAACAGAAGAACAGAAGGAAACCAGAGAGGAAATAGCAAAAACACAGTAATTACCTCTTAAACAACTTTAAGTGAAGTCCATATGTTTTATGAGATGTGGTGTATACAGAAGCTGCAATATAGATGGTAAAAAAAAGGACTGGATGGATTTCATGGAAGTTGCAATAGTAGTCTAGATTTCCTGTTGAACCATAATCTTTTTGTTTTTTACCCCAGCTGATAGACTAGACCACAAAACAGCAGAAAAATATGTCAGAGGTACATCAGCCTTGCAGAGTTTGTAACTTCAGCTGACAGAAACATCATGGATCCATTTATACTTTAATTAGCAGGGGAAAATCACATAAAGTATGGGGAGCTATGCCAATTTACACTAGAAGCAGAATTAATCCTTAGTATTTTGGATAATCACACTTGAATGCAAATTTATAAATATTTTTTGCAATCTGTGTTCTAGTTGCATTATTGCATACAGTAAATTAAATAAACAAGTAATGTAATTCAAAACCTATTATGAGAGCTTGTATCCTGTTAACTGGGTCTGAAAATAAAAGGCAGCTCTTATGCAAATGTTGTACCCCCTTGAATTAATTGCATATTTTAGATGATTAATCTAACCCATATTTTATGTTGGTTGCTCTATTCTTTTTGTTCCTGCTAGTAATCAGAAAGGTTTATATTATGGACATGCTTGCCAATTGCTTGACTTACCCTAACATACTGCATTATGTCTCCACAAAGATGTCTCAAGCCAGTGTACATAGAAGCAAAAAGGCAAAATGAAATTCCTGGGTTCATGCATTTTTATGTTTCACTTGAATGCAATGATTATGCGCTGTTAATACAGATTTTTTCAACACTGACCTTTTTAGTATGTAAATAAATCATCTCCCTGCACACTGTAATCAACAGGATACAGGGTGATTGATTCAGGAGAAATTCACTTGAAAACTTCAAGTAAATGCTTTTAAGAGAAAGTTTGCAGATATAGCATGCTCCAATCTAACGTGTAAGATGTGTTCATGAAGCATGCAGTTGCAGTGCTGTAGTCTCTGCCTACCCATCAAGTCTATAGCCAAATGGTAATTCACTGTTTCTGTGGTCGTTAGAGCATTTCTGTTTGAAAAGAAAAGCAGTAAAGGCAGACAACTAACAGTCCAAATTATATGATAAATAAATGCCTCTATATTTTACAGATTTATGGACTGTCTCATAACCAATGAGGTGTGATCCTTTCAGAAACCAGATATTTCCATGATGAAGGACAGAAATAACACAAACGTAGGAATTCTTTGTCATAATTTATTGCAAAAAATGTCTCCTAGCATGAAGATCCCTGGATTCCTGCACTCATGAAGCCTTTATTTCTTCTACAGACGGTAGCTTAAAATTTTATAAGTGTGGTTTGCACATGGAGTCAGATTCTACTTCAGCTGGTTTATTACTGTGGGGTAGGGCAGAAAAATGTCACTTAAGTTTTTTCAGGGTCCAAATTTGCTTTTCCCTACAAATCCTTGTCTCTGACCATTTTGAGAACATCTGAGGTCAGTGGGCTCCACTGCTGGAGAATATGCTTGTGAGGATAGTAGTGTATGCTGAGAACAGGTCCTGCATGCATTTTAGGGGAATAAGGAGAAATCATAGCAGAAACACCCAAGTTCCTGATATTTGCTGATCACAAATATCAGCCCCGAAAAGAACAAAAACATAGCATATCAAAAGGAGGTCCTGTTTTTCAATCACTAAAGCTCCAAACCTCATCAGATGACAGCTACTCATGCTGCTGCTGTCAATCAATTCTTTTTCTGGGACCCAGGTTTCTATCAGAAACATCACCTAAAGGTGACACAAAGGTCAGTCCTCTGTGCTGACAAAGTGCAGCAGTTGCTAGACATACATGATAAAATAATTGTATTCATTCTCCCTGGTAAGGTGGAGGAAAACCCCTGTGACACCAAGTTCCCTGTCTGCTGAGACATCGCAGTGTCAGTCTCTGACCTTGCATATGAAAGGCCTTGCATTTCTGGCAGCAGTGATGTACTGAAGGTAACACGGCTTATCATCTTTTGCTGCTAACACCTTATGCCTCTTGTCTTGTCAGGAATAAAAATGGCAAGGTTGAATTTCCTCATGCAGTACTAAAACAAAGAACTATTCATAAAAGTGCTGCCATAAATGGATTTGACTGCAAAAGCTTTTAAAATATTTTATTTTACTTTGTTAAAAATTGTATGATGAGCCCTTCTCTGAAATTAGAAAGATGATACATAATATGCTGCCTTGCATTTAATTAGAACATTTTATAATACCGCTTGTATGAATGAATAGCTTTGGACAAAATACAGTTGAGTTGTTCTTAATTTGGTCACTGGAGAACTGCCATTTTTTTTCACTTACAACAATAGAAAGAGTGAAAAAAAATATTACATAGTGGCTGGGCCAGAATCTCAGCTATTGCTAGGCAGCTCTCAGATCAGCCTGGGAATGACAGTGTGTGGGCATATAAATATAGACTTCCCACTCCTGTGGATGTCTGTGTCAGGATGGTTCTCCATATTTTCCAACCTCTATTTTTCTTCTAGCAGTTAGTAAATGTTTAAGTCCATCAAAATACAAGAAAAACATGAAGGCAGAAAAACTGAATTGAACTAAAACCAAGATAAAATAGTGGGGCTTTTATAAAGCATTAGCAAATAGGCTGTAAAATTTCTATGTTTATCTAGGACAATGAGTACCTGTAATGAGCTTGCTCTGTGTATTTTATATAGTTTACAAAGGAACACTGTACTAAACTGAAAGCAGCAAAACCAAAAATATCCAGAAAAAAAGCACTGTACAGTATGTGAGATAAATCCTTCTTACTAGCAAAATGGATGGTGAAGTCAGAGAGAAATTATCCCACATGTATTGTGTTCTCCTAGAAAGTATAGAATAGCAAGATAATGCAGGTTTCTAAATTAAAGTCCTCTAAATTAGCTGTGTTGAAATGCATTAAATTAGAGGAACTCTTAATGATAAATAGTATCTCCTATGGCAGAATGCTTCCAAGCAGAATAAAGAATCCTTTCCCCGAAGGGACCAGTTCAGCTCTTCAGTATCAAAAGACACTGTGCATATCTAAAGACAGACCTTGGCAACTTTTGTAGTCACAAAGGACTGCATAGCTTGGAGACATGGCGCTGACAATGCTAAGCTTGGCAATATAAATAATAAAGTGCTTGTTTTCAGCATTTTCTAACATTTCTGTGCTCTCTGAGACCTGCAGATGTGTTCCTTTAATTTTTTCAGAAGCTCAGTTAATCCCATGTCTAATCTCACATACACAGAAGCAGCAAAATGGCTGAAAAAGAAATTGCATAATGCTGCAGTCTTTGCCTGAGATAAGCACCCTAATTCTCTCTGTGCTGACTTGATGCCAGTGTTACTTCCTAACTTCAGTATAATTCCCTCTTCCCCCTACGTATTCTGGTTTGGCAGAATACATGACCAGGTCCAAGGGGGGGGAAGCTGCAGGAACTTTGTGCATTTGCTGTATTATTCTTACACTGAAAGTAAGAAAGTCTGCTTTAAGCATGTCCTCCCCACAAGCACTAGGTAAGCTGGAAATGCCTCAGCTGAGCAGCAAAGAACTTGTTTACCTTTGCACACAGGTAATGCTGTCATCTCAAGTAACTCCAAGCAAATCATTATAACTGACTAAACCAGTGTTTCTTTTACTAGGAACTCTATTTCAAATTATTTACTCAGAATCAGAAAACTTTTCTGATCAAGAAAAAAATTGACATTACACTGAGGCATTACCTGGAAGAATGTGTGGAGTTTACTAGGCATAAGAGAGTTGAAGTGCAGCAGTAATCCCAGGACAGTGAATCAGATAGGTTGATGCTCTGGTTAGCAGTTTTCTCTGAAAAATTTCACTTCACTGCTTCTTCTCATTGTTAGGCACTGAAATGAAAACTGAAAACAGTCTGTAGCCCTTCTCCCTCCTGTTTTGGAAAAATACTTTGTGAATCATTAAACAGAATATTTCATTCCTTTACCCTTGAGAAGCTGAATGTTTTTAAGAAGTCAAGACTGGGATATATTGTATATCTAAGCAATTTTATGTTACCTTGTTAGTTTGATGGGATTAAATGTCATTTCAAAAAGCACTATGGGAGAGTACTCTGTTTTTGAAAAAACAAGAGGAAGAAGAAGAACAAGAAGAAGAAAGAAGATGAAGAAAGAAGAAGAAGGATTCCTCAAACATACATTGAATGTCCTTGTCCTTGGAACAACTCACAATAACTTCTGTCCTTATTTAACCTTCCTATTGCCAAACTGCTAGATTGCCAGCAATATGATCTTTATGTTGTTGTTTCATACTCACTGGACAATATTTATTTTTTCTCATCAAGCTAGCATGAATGAAAAGAACAGTCTGAGGACCTGAGAAAAAAACCACCCATTAATCTGTAGCAGAAGTGGGAGGGCTAAATGAAGAAGTGTTGGACAGACTCAGATGCTCACATGTACATCCTGTCTAATAAATGCAACACAAATAAAAAGGCATCAGAATTGCTGTATTCAGGTATTTCTGACAGCACTGCAATTACCTTTCAAACAGAGGACCATATGAATTGCCATACTAGATCACAACAAATGTTCATCTAATTCCATGCTTCTAGAGGTGACTAGCCTATGTCTGACTGGCCATATTCCCTCTTCTAGCACTCCAGGTTTTGGCCTTAATGGTCTGTTCATACCCATATGATTTAAAAAAAAATCGAATTTTTAATGTAAAGCAAATGTTTTGGTGGAACCAGAATTTTCTTGGATATGAGCAGTACTGAGAGGAGAAAGACAGGCATGCATAGGAAGAAGTAATCCCTTTATGGAAAAGATTTGAGGTAATTAGTAATTTTTACAATTCTTGAAAATGTCATTAAATGCACAGTATTAGGTCCATATTGCAACATAAGTCGTGTTATATGACATCTGTGAAAGAATCAGAAGTGTTCTGCATGGAAATTTGGAGCTTAGAAACCATTTTTCATACACGATTTTTAACTGTATCATAAACTCTCCAAGACAAGTTGCTTAACATCAACTGAAGTATTGCCTTGGAAGCTGTGCTCTCTTTTGATTAGTTTTTTTCTCCTCTGGACCTTTGTATAATTGATCCATGTCTTCAGATCACCTTGAGCCTTGTCATGCATTTCTCTATTTATATGCCATAACTAAAAACAGTGCTCTGGGTTTCTGGAGTCAGTTGACACACCTCTGGTAAATTTTCCTTTCAGTCCAAAAGGAATCTTTGTTTCCAAAACATTTTTTTTTTCACAGCTGTGCAAACAGAGAACTTAGGAGAAACTTACATCCCATTTCCAACTTTGCTGTAACTGCTGATATCTCTATTGAGCTGTTGTGTTGACATACAGCCTAATATTAAAGAACCCATAAAATTACTAGTTTTCTGTCCAGCAGAATGAACCAACAAGATTTGAAAATTCCATCATCAGAGAAGCTTGCAAGATCAATGGTGCTACAGTGTCTCAAAGCTTCAAAGCCCTAACAAAAATAGCTGTATTTGTGTTAACACCCTATAGTCAGCAAACTCATATTCCTACAATGAGTTTTGCAGTAGGCCTGAAGACTAGTGGTCTTGCCTGGAAGTCAAGAGCTTTGGTTTTCATTACGTCTTACTCTGCATCTTTGAGATTCTCCTGGGTAAATCACTTTTTCTGTGTGCTTTGGTTTCCCATTCGTGAAATGACCTTTGCGGAGCACTGTGAAGCCAGAGGTTTCCCAGTGCTCTGTTATAAGAGCAGCAAGTAAAGCTCTCCAACATCGATTTTTGATTTCCTGTAAATGGGATGTGAGGGGTGGAAAGAGCTGGTGAATACCACACACAGCTCTTCACACACAGCTGTGGCACTCTGTTAAATCCAGTCACTGGACATCTATACTAAGTCTTTATTTCTGGTGTTTGATCCTGTCAACACCTACAAATAAAGAATTGCAGNAAAAAAAAAAAAAAAGAGGAAAAAAAAAGGAAAAAAAAAAGAGGGAAGTATTTGCTCACAGAGTTTCTCTTTAAGTAAATGTCAGACAAGTCAACATGTCAGACATGTCTCTCAGGTACTCTCAATTGCACTGGGGCAGACAAGCTCATTTGTATATAAGCAATGAAAATTTGACTCTGTAGGACCTTGTAGTATTTGCTGTAGCTCATGGCCAATAGGTAGAGAAAAAAAAACTTGTCTTGAAATAAACTTCATTCTGTTGATGATTTTTTAAAACTTAATATTTGTGCTGGGTATTGTTATGAGAAAGGGTAGTTAGAGGTGTAGTATCAGGTTGGGATGTTGAAGAACTGGATGGTGTTTTGAATTTTTCACTACTTAGACCATAATTTTTGTTATATATTCTTGCTCTGTGCCTCAGTTTACTCAATAGGATTTTTAATGCTGATTTTCTTGTAATGCCAGATCTAGAGGTTAAAAATAAAAGGAGACAAGATCTGCATATTATTGTTATTTTAAGAACACTAAGTAATAATAATGAAAGGTATTTCAAGTACATTCCTTCCCTTGTACTGTCCAATAAAAAAAGCTTAGCTTTGAAATAAAAAGCAAAACTAAACAAAACAAGCCCAAAAAACAAATGAAACAACCCTGTTCTATTCATTTGAAGACAGACACCTCTATCTTCTTTGATTTGTGAAAACGAAAACATGCCCAGCCCATGCTCAAGGATTTAAAATCTCACAAATATAGGAAAAAATTGGTAAAATAATCTGGTAGACATATTTCAAATGAAGGTCAAATACCCTTTTCTTTTGCAAAAGCAATTGAATGTGCTTCCAAATACAGGTTCAGGTGTATATGGTTGACCTCATTTTACCAAGGGTGATTTTGGGTTCCTTGAAGAAATTAACTCTGAGCAGATTATATGGCAAGGCAGGATGTAGCTTGCAGGGAGAGATTTTGTTCCCAAATGAAGAAGCACTAAGGAAGCAAAAGTAATGGAGAAGACATTGAGAGTGCATTTTGTAGACTTATCTGATACGCAAGTTTTGGACCATTGTCATTGCTTCCTAATGGAATCTTTCTAGATTTACCACGGATGGTTGGTAGCTTAAATCTGGTTGCTTAGTTTTCTCATTTAAAGCTGCCTTTTTCTCTATAGGAACTAAAGCTGTGACAGAAACAAAATTGGCATTCAGCTTGTCAGTAAGTAAAGGCATCTGCAATCCATAAAGGTAGCAGTGCCAATATCGGCATCTGTCTTGTTTCTGGTCTCACGGCTCTGCTGTTGAGAGCAGTGTGTATTACAGCCCTGATCTCTGACACAAAAATTGCTCCATTCCCTGGAAGAAAGGTTTGTGCTGTTATGGTGCCAGCTTTTATTGGCAGGCTGCTGGTGTCAAAAGGGACATAAAATGAGCAGCTAGTATGGATTCCTCAGGAAGCCTGTAGGAAATGTCTGTGGCTTGCGGGTCTTGTTAGCTCTGCCACAGCAGAGGCACTGCCTGTGACACTGCCAGCTATAACTGTGCACATCCACAGATGCATCACAGCATTCGCTTCTAACAACTTCTCTTGTTATTAGGCTGTAACAAGATGAGAGGTGTCAACTTTTGTATTCTAATTACACAGACCTTCTAAAAAAAAGAAACTTCCCACAGAGTCTAGTAACATGGCAGTAGTAGTCAAATTTTTGAGCAGTATGATTTTTCTCCTTGATACTCCATTTCCAATAATCACCCTTTTTTTTTTTTTCTGGCCATAATGGTTTTGCTCTCTGAGATTGGGCACAATATATATGATTTAAAAATCTCTCAATTGCTATTGATGCATTTTAATTTAATGTTTATAAACCACCTGGCATCATCATCACACTCCTTGGTATGATAGTTTGAATAAAATCCATGTGCTTGTTTCTTTCCAGAGGGATCCTCATGTGTTTAATGCATCTGGAAGACAAAGTATGTCTTACACGAGTGGGGCTTATACATCCTGTGTGTCTGAATCAGAAGGCACTGTGCAAGGAATGAAATGTTAAAAGGAAATATTTAGAATAAAATGGGTTGAATAGTCCGTACTAGAACTTGTCGTTTTAGGCTATCAAAGCTGCAAATGTTGCAATCTTTGAGCAGCTGTTCCCATTGCAAGATTTGTCTCATCTACTCGTATGTCCCTCGGAAATGCCTGCAGCAATGATGACCAAGTAAAAGATGATGCCCTATTTAGTCACATTCTCTGCCTTGCCAACTCTCTTCAGTACTTCTTCTTACACTAGATATTGTCTCCTCTGTGACAACTTATCTATGTACAGGCTTTCTTTTCATGAAATATTTTTCTACTTTTTCCATTCATTTTTTACTAACCTCTTTTACTACTGAATTTGCAAAGTTACAAGTTAGTGTGAAGATGCATCAGCTTGAGCTTAAGAGTAGGAGCAACTGGACAAAACCAGGGAGTCTTACATTCCAGACAATATTTGCCATATGCAGATAGCTTTCCTGTGCACAAGGTGTTTGATGTCAGTGGCTGCATGCAGAGATGTGAGTTTTGGGAACGCAGAGTCTTGACGATGATCTCTGTAACAGATGGAGCTCCTTCACAAAGTGAACTGGCTACAAATCTTGTTGTTGCAACAAAAGGCAGTTTCCTCAGAGTCAATCATTTGTGTCTGCTTAGACATAGCCAGACCACACCACCATAAAGGTGGGAGCAAAACGTGGAGGTGGCTGCAAGGAAAGTGATCCATAATCAAGACTTAATGCTTAGGGTCCTCTGAAGATTTTTTACTTTACCTTTCCTTCAATCAATAACATAGCTGGTGGTGTTCCATCATGTTAGGAATATGAATGGTCAGGTAATTCAACATCTCCCTAGCCTTGAACCTGAGCTTGAAGTACAGCAAAGTTCTTCTACCTTGATACAAGCACATGGTAATACAAAGACTGTTGGATGAAAGATTAAAACAAAAATAAGAGAATTTTTTGAGAAGGGAGATCTTTTTGTATCTTAGATTTGTCTCTCAGTGAAACTTTCTGCAGGGCTGAACTGATATTTTCAAGAATTTTGGTTTGAGTAAATTAAGAATTAAAAAAAAAAATACTGCATATATTTTGCTCTATTATTCAGGTACTTTAAGTACGTTTGTGATATACTGTACAACAGCTATTGGATTAAGCTACCTCCTTAGCTAAAATAAAAACGTTTTCAATTTCTTCAGAGAAATAACCCAATTCTATCTTCTTAATACAGGTCTGGTTTAGAAATCAAATTACTTTTGATATATTTTATAAAGCAGTAATAAAACTCCATTGTACTAATGCTGTGCAGAGAATTATGTTTCTTTAAGGATCAGTAGTATTATCTACATATACTGGGTACCTGAAGTAAAAGGTTGTCCGGTGAAATAAGGGAAGCTGATACTGCAAATTCAAGCCTGACATTTTTAAGAACTTTGAGTACTGCAGACATTTTCATTAGGTCTTGAAGAATCTCAGCCACCAACGGAAAAAATAAGAAACAACCCCTAAAAATTTTCTCTTTTGTTAAAATCTAGTGAGATGCCTTTTTTTTTTTTTTTCAATTCTATTTTCTACACAATGAATATGCCTTCTGACAAGTTCCTTGAGCTATACTCCCTTATTATTATCTTTGTCTCTTACATTTATGCAATGCAAGAATGATTTTTTAAAAATCTGCTAACTGACCATCATGGACATAGGGTATTCTTCATGCAGCTTTACACTGGTGCAGATGGTGAGAACATAGTCTAAACCACAGAAATATGTACTAGTTACTAATCTCATCATCATGCAGTTTTCATTAGCAGTAGCAGCACAGACTAAAAGAAGTATACTCTTAGGAGTGCAATTTCTCAGAAAACTGACACTGGAAGTGGTTTAAGTATCTTGACATTTTATTTGATATGAGAAATCCTACTGTCCTCCAACAGCACATTGAATTCTCCTTCCACATTACCTGCCTGTATTTTGTTGTTGTCTCTGGTCTTGATGACAAACCCTCTAAGACATTCTTCTGTGCACACTGCCCTGGTTTAAGTACTGCCATACAAATAGTAACATAGACTAAAAATAAATTGAGGACTACCACAAAACTGTTCCTGAATTCTGAGAGAAAAAAAAAACCCCAAACATTGGATACGTGAAGCTGAATAGAGGGCTTAAATGTGCATACTTGGTGGTTCAGGATTTTTGCTTCAGGGAATTTCACTTTTATGATGGTCCGAGTCAGATGTAGCTTGATCTTGACAGGGATTTTTTTCTTTTTGAAATCACTTTGGTAGTCTACATAAAAGTCCTAATGCACACTGAATGTCATGGAACAGATGACACTTGCTGAGCATATCAGCAGTAAAGATGAAAGACTGGACAAAGCCAAATTCAGCTGACACTTGAACATGTCTGCTGGAGACAGCTCATCTTTCAGTCTGTGTAGCAGAAAGAGGAGCTCACCTGGCAGTAGATCTGAACTCAAATAAATACCAATTCAGACTAATAAAGCTTCCTTCACTGAGGCAGGCCACAAGGCACATTGACAAGGCAGGAAAAAACATTCCAAGTGCACCTAGCTGTGCTGCAAATGTTCTGTTCAGAACTAGGGGACTGCTGGGGGTGGGAGCACCGAAATACTCAGCTCTCACAAAAGTCCAGTGATTGAAAGGGAGTGTTAAAACCCCTCCATGTAGGAAACAGAGTTCACCTTTGAATTTTCTTTCTTAAAAGAAAATGATAGCATTATCTTCTATGTGTTTTAAATTTCATTTTAAAACCTCTAAACTTCTTTCTTTATCCATTATCTTTAGGTTTTCTCTATAATTACTGAAAGTATGAAACTCTCCTGATGGAGACCTACTGCAATAATTCAATGTCTCATTGTCCTTGGCTAATAGAAAATAGCAAATAGAAAGATAGAGTGGGAAAATTTCAGATTTACCTTTTCCATAACTTGCAATTTTATTGAACACATTTCTGCTCTGTTACATTACAGCATATCAGTTAAAAATATAAATTCTTATGAAAACACTGAGAGTTTTTAGAGCATATTCGGATTTAACTTGAAATAATTTGAGTTTTAATTTTTTAATGCTACCAGATGAAGTTTTAGGAGGTTAGGTAAGACCAGATCTTATTGTAGATTTCATAAAGAATCTTTAATTCAAAGTTAATTTTCAACTGTTATTCCAAGTTTCAAACATGCTGTGTGGAGGTTCAAGTGGAGTCCAGTGTAATTCCACAGGCTGTTGTGTGTTCCCTGAGCTGTGAAGTGCTGGGCAGCCCGTAAAATGCAATCTGACAGCCTTCTGCTTACAACCCTGCACACCCATTCCTGGTTGCACACCTTGATGGTTTTGTGTTGGACATCAATGATCTTGTATTTGTGTTATGACTGCTCTGCGACCAACAGGGAAACCTCTTTCCCTTCATTTTAATGTCATATCTCATCATAGTAGTAAATGTTTATGTCCAGTTGTGGCATCCTTATGTTCCTTGAGGTGAAGGGAGGTATTCCATCACATCAGTTACAGTCCTTACTGCCGTCCCTCAGTATCACCCAGCCTTGTGTCTCCCCATTGCCTTGGCTTAAATGGGAACTTAAACCTGTTTGTATTTTCTACTACAAGGATCGGCCTAGATGGGCAATCAAGGCCAATGGAAGAAAACAATGTTTTCTAAGAATCCCACTGAATTCAGTGATGCTGATATGGAATTTTCCCCAAACACAAGCATTTATACAAATGAAATCAGAGACAAGACTAAGAATGCAAATTCTAGGAGTAATCTTAAAGAGGGACTCGTAACACATTAGCACGTTGCAGTGCACTTTTTCTTCATCACAGCTATTTTGAGAATGAAACCTTTTTACTTGTTTTAGTCATCAGTTCATTTTCTGTATCACTTTTTCAATGGGACAACTGGAGGGTAAGTTACTACTCAATTGGCTTATTTTTCTATCTCAAAGACTCACTTCATTACTTTACTAAGTTCTGTGCTCCAAGACCATTTGTACTTGAGGTGAACTTTGGACTGTGAGTTTATTGCTCTCACATCACATCTTCTAAATGTGTGTTTTTTGCTCCCACATTACATCTTCTTGTGGGATTCTTTCTTTTTCCGAGTGAAACAGAGAAGTGGGACTTCTGAGTTGTTTTAGAAAGTGCAGTTTATTTTTCTTATCTTCTACACAGGCAGAAAGGGTAAGTTTGTCTTGCAGATGTTCACAGCAGGGCTTAGAAGTCACAAGACATGGTTACAAGATCTTTTAAGGACTTATTAAACAATAAAACACTGCCAACAAAGACATTTATGTTTCTAATCTAATACGAAGAAATTTCATCTAATTACAGCGTGACCTTTCTCAGCCAATCCTGTTCTAACACACAGATCTATTAAGGCTATTCTTTCACCTTTATACTTACTTTATTCTTTCTATATCTTAAACTTTATAGCTAAACTTTTTTTTTCTACTTAGCATGTCTCTGCTTCAAGCTTTAAATCTACATTTTTACTTCTAGCACCTAAACTTGGAAGCTTTTCCCCAGGCCTCAGTTCAAATCCTCTGTTCTTTTCCAGGCTTTGATTTACAAGCCCAATGTTTTGAGAATTTCTTGCATTCTGAATTCCAACATTGGTCCTTTTCCAAACTCTAAACATGATTGTGGTTTTTGACTGCTGTGATTTAAAGTTCTTTTTCTGCAGACAAACTTGAAGTTACAAAACCCTGAGTAAAGACTCTTAACATCTTAATATGAAGGAATGCAACACACTCTTTAACAAATTCCACAGAAGATTTTAAAGAAAAATGCATGCTTAAGAAAACTGAATAGAAAATGAAATGAAACCAACAATCCTTCAAGAAGTAGCACTATATTTTCTTTGGAAAGGAGTTTCAAGATAAGCCCCTAACAAAAAATAGACTGCTTCCAAACATTGGCCTTTCCAGAAGGCTGTGCCAAAACAAATATCCTTTATATCTCTGAATCGTTATGGTACATAAACCTACAGGTATTTTAATGCATAGGACTAGGGATTAAGGAACCAGTAGATAAGGTCATTTTTGCGTGGATATCGATCCTTGTGCTAGGATATGAGTATCTGGCAAGTCTCCCTGGAAATAGCAGCTGAGGTGTGATTCCTTGCCTTATGGTCAGGCCAAGAGTATGAAAATATTCTCTGATCACCTCTCTGACTTTGTATCACATTCAGAGCTTTAGGCAGAGTATATTAATTTTCTTTTTCTTTAGGGAACAGTGTCACAGGGCCTCACTCTTCCTTCCATATTCTTGAGATAGGACTCAGCATATGGCATTATCTCCTCTGTGTAGCTCTCTTTGCTACCTTGACCTTTCCATCTTCTGAGAGCACACTTGGAATAGAAGTAAAGCTTTTTCTTACTCCTCTTTCATCTTCCTGCAAACCCCTGTGCTCATCACAATCTCACAATATTTCTCTGTGCTCCCACAGAGCAGAGTGACCACCTCTCTGCTTTCCAACCTGTTTTTATCCCCATTTCTTGCTTACAGCTTCTGAGTGTAGTAGGTGAAAGAAGGAGCCAGCCCAATGCAGGGCTATCCATCATCCTCATTTCTTGTCTGTACCGTGAGCCTGGAAACTTTTAGAAGCAGGCTTTTTTACTAGAAATATTTTGAACATTGTTGTGTTTATTCCACATTTTGAACGGAAGGATGGAGGTGGCTTTTGGGTCTTGAAGTTCATTATCACATTTCAAAAACCCTGCTGATAGTTATATAATTAGATTATTTCAAAGTTTTACATATTTAGGAAAGTTTTTCCAATAAATTCCAATAGAGTATTGGAATCTGCTGAGAATTAGAAATCAACAAATAAAGGAAGACGGTGAAAGACACAAAGTACACACTTTTAAAAGAAAAAGCAAAATAAGATTCATGGTAATCTAAAGCATTCAGGTCTGTTTTTTCAGATGATTGATTTACAACTACATTTTTTAAATTCCTTTCTTCTCAAGAACACTAAATATTCTGAACAAGTGATTTATAATAATTTTCTAGGCCATCTGGAGGGTGGTTTGCCCATGTACAAGACTGACAAACTGCTCGTTTACATAAATGAACCAGTTGAGCAATAGTCTGTCTAGAAAAATCATGTGTTTTGGTTTTTTTTTTTTTACTACCATCAGATCATCTCAGAAAAAAAAAAAAGAGCCCCAAAAGTTCAAGAAAGACAAACAACTGTCAAATACAAAGAAATAAGAAATTATCCAGAAAAAGAACAATAATTTTAGGCAATTAGACCTCTGTTTTTCTGAAACACATTTAAAGGAAGATTTTTAAAAATGGAGTTTGAGTAGAAAAGAAATATGTAAAGGAAAGTTTGAAGAAAAATGAGCATTTCTATAGTTATAGTTCGAGGTTAATACCACAATACATCAGTATGCCACTGTCATTAAATAGCACTCCAGATCTTTTCCTGGCTCTGATCCCAGCAATTAAAGTGATACTAGAATGAAATAGACAGACGATGTGCCAGAATTCTGACTGGCTTTAAAAAGGATGGAATTGTACCCTTTGGTAAATGACAGTGATTGTAATCTCATGAAGAGCCAGAAATCAGAGGGCCTCGTGACATAGCTGAGACCATCTGAACCCTGAGGAAATATTTAAAAGGAAATTAAATGCAACATCTAGTACTCCAGCTCTAAGCAAAGCCCCACTCTTCTGAGTATTTGGCTTACCGAGAAGGAAAGCTTTCTAATTATGACATATACAGGTTTGTTGGAAGAGAAAATTTGGGCAGAATTCTGCATAATTTTGGACTCCTCTTGAATGCCCTCAGCCCTCTGAAAAATAGAAAAGGAATAAGATAGGAACCAAGTCAAGAGTATGAGCATTTCAAGTGAGAACCTGCTGACATTTCCCCCAAGCCCACATAAGATGCAATATTATAAACACTCATGATCATCTTGAATTATAGACGGTGTTTTTACTTTATGTAAATTCTGTTTATAGAAAATACAACTCTCATCCTGCACTTGCCATACCCCAAAATCAGATGGTCCTTCAGTTTTAATAAGTCATAAAAACCCACTTACCAGCAAAAAAAGTCAGCCAAAACCTAGCTGGGGAATAGTATAACTGTTACATTGCTGTTTTAGTTGTGTCCGATCAGGGATACCAAGCAAGCAGAACCAAGCTGTTGTTTTCATCAAATCTTTTTCTCATGAGACAGTGTCCTTTGAGATAAGAACCTGACAGGTAAAATTACTTAGTATATCACCATAAATCTTCCCTGTTTTTTTCTTCTATAACCCTCAATTATGAAGTGATGAATGCTTGCATAAGACGCAGTACATTCACTTCATTTTCCAAGACTAAATTTAAGTCTCTCGGCTTGTAATATTTCACAAAGTCTGACACTTTCTTTTCAGCAAGTAGGTTAATAATCACACAATAAAGCAATTTTTTTTCTTTTAAAGATATGATAAAATATCGATTTTCCATGGAAATTTTAAGTGTCTGTAGCATCTCTTCACTGACAGTTAAAAAATAACACTGGGCACATGCTGATTGATTCATTTCAGATTAAATCATATTTATCTCATTTAGATTAGATGAAAAGGGAACTGATGTTAGTTCAGTCCATTACAGAAAATGAAATTCACAACATGTAAGATAAGTATCTACTTTAAAAAGTGGGTTTTTATTGTTATTTATAGAGAGATACAATATCACAGTGATTAAATTAATGGTTTCAAGGCAGTGATGAGTAAGTTTCCTTATACTGCTTAAGTTTTTGAGACTTTTGCAGGTCTTCTCTAAAACCTTGCCCAAATTCATGATATGTTAGCATGCCATGAAGCTGATGATTTCTTACTTGAAAAGCCATAAATAAACTAAAGTACTTCTGCTCCCCTGGGTGTTCTGGCTCTCTGCAGAGGTGAAAAGTTCCTCAGGAAGCCATCAGCAGGAGGATAAGAATAATTTCAGGAAGTTCAGCCTGGTTACAGAAAAAGAAATCTGAGATCTTGCTTAAAATTGCATAATGCCTTCTGCACACACAGTTTCCCCTAAAGCACACGTCCCATTCCTAGGGATGACTGACATGAGCAATGTGTCAAGGATATCATTATGTTTAATCTTGTCATTCAAATATGATACATGTTTTTCTGATAAACAGCTTTCAGCCTGTAAAATCTCGTCTTGCAGGACTCTCTAAACTATTAAGATCAACAATAAGCCACTATTAAAAAAACCAAAACAAAACAACAACAACAACAAGCTATTTGCAAGACAATTTTTTGTGAGGTTACAACATTTTAAGCTGTTTTCATTGACAGTTTTTTATGTTTTTTTGAGATGACCACTTGCTGTATCTTTATGTATGCACAGATCTGTTTTGCTAAATTGTCACTTGCTCTGCCCTCAGATTATGGAAATCAAATGGCACCTCTCCATCTGTTGTAAATTGCTATTTGTAGATCTCTGGGTGCACCAGTATAATAAGAGCGTACAATTTTCTCACTTGGTGCAGATTAAGAGTTGTAACATTATATCAGTGCCTGTAATAATTATAATGTACGGAATTGTTTATGTTTGAGTCTTCATTAGTTTGCCGGTGTAAGACAAGACCTGCCTTTCACCATTTATGTGTTCAAGTCATGGGTGTTGCCCTTGTTTAATAAGTAAGAAGACTGTGAATGTTCTTATCTAAATAACTTCTGAATAGCTTCAGATGGTTTCACTACCTCAGTTGTTCAGTGAAGTCCTGTTACAAAAACTGCGCAGCAGGTGCAACCTCTGAAAAAACCCAACCCTGTGATCACTTTGTCTGTTCCTACTGGAAGAACAGACTTTGAAAAAACCATGCCCTGTGATAGGACCTCATCCAGGAAATGGTCTCAGAGAACTTGGAAGTAAGTTTTCACTCAGCATTAAGAGGTTCTTGAAAACCCCCAGGAAGTGAAAGCGGTATGTTTTGTAATCACTGGATAGAACCCACCTTGGTAAAAGGGTGAAGAACTCCCTGAAACTCAGTCACATAGAAATTACTTATTATTATGCACTGTAAGTAGGTGCTATGTGCAACAGTTATGCAAATGTGTCTAAGAGCAATAGGACATCACGCAATGTTTCCAAAGGTTTATAGAGGAATTCCAAGCAGGAAAAAGAAAATCAAACGTGTGTCACCTGCAGATCTGAAATTCATACAAGAAAAAAATTCCAGGCTTCAAAAAAAAAAAAAAAATTAGTTACGTGGTACTCAGCTAAGAGGTAAAAAAATGACCATTTTAAATTTAGGACTGCTCTATTGATAGCTTAGAATATATGTTTGAGGAATGTTTTCCAAATTCTTTTCCTTAAGTACCGATCATAACATGTATAAAAATGCACAAGAATCTGATTGTCTGCATTTACATGTGCAGTTAATAATTATTAAATCCAATATTTCAATTTGCAATGGATAAAGGACAAATGATTTGCATATGTTGATAATTCTTCATCCAAACAGAGGCTTATATGTACATTTTGACTAGAAAGCAAGCCAATGCAGTTAAAGAATTTTAATGCCGCCTGTGCAATTAACAGCTTCTCTGATTATTTTGCTCTTGTAAAGCATCCCTTTGCGTACAATTTTGTATTTGAGTCAAGTAGAGAATACTTGGGACATCCTTAGCTGATATAAATCACAGCAACTTTACTGATTTCTTGCCTTTTTTTATGAGCTGAATATTAGAAAATTTTTTCTCCTGTGTCTGTTGTACAGAGCTGTAGAGCCATGCTGATATCTTTGCCTGAATTGTCTGTGCAGAAGCTTGCTAGTTTATCTCAAGGTTGGTAGTGAGGGACTGTAACTTCTGTATTATTTTCATAGGAAGGGAAGAGGATAGGTTCTACTTCAGCCAGAGTAATAAAGATGAAACGAGAAAATGTAACTAAAACCCCATGAAAGCTGACACATTTAATTTGCATTTTAAGGGAAATGTAGTGCTGCTTTTGATAGTGCAATCATTTAAGCATGTGCTTAACTTAGAAATTAATCAGACCAGAGAATGTGGTAGAGTTTATACACATGTTTAAGTGCCTCGCTAAATCAGAAACTTCATCCTCACCACATGGTTTTTCAAGTAACAGGATAAATCTAGCTTTCTCTTCTTCAGAAATCACATAAAGCCAGGTTTGGATTTATATAACTGCATTTATTATTAATATACTCTTACTGAATTCTTTATGCAACATTATACTGTCTAGGTCTGAATTTCCTGCTTTGGATATATATTGTCACAACACTTGTGACAGCTTTTTGATTACCAGAAAAAATTTATGTTGGAATAATGAAGAGCTGAAGACTAACCATTTTACACCATATATATATATCTATCCATATGTATATATGGATATACACACACACAGAGTACTTTTCTTTCCTTTCTTTCTCCTCTGCTGTTGTGCTGCTCATCCCTGCTCATCCTAATCATTTATACAGCAAGGTAAGGATTCAGTTTAGAGCCAAACAGGATGATGCAGATTCAGTCTGTAATCAAATCCACACTACCCACTGCTGTTTTATTATTACATGTTATTTCCACCTTCATTTTCATGCATAATGTAGCTAGAAATGTTAACACATTTTATTTATTTTAATACGAGATGAGAGTTCAGCAAAAGTTTAGAATTCTCTGCACAAAAGAGTACTTGGAATTACTGAACTTTGGCAGAAGTTGAGGGACTTGATAAGCTTTCTGCAAATAAACACTATCTTCCTTTAGGTGGAAATAATGAAGCATGAAAGTATCAGGATCCATTTAGCTATTCCGGCAGGTCTTCTTTCTTAGTAGGGAATATGTTCTGCTACCTTTTCAAATTTATGAATAATTTTCTCCTAGACAAAAATTGCCAAACCACGTCCTGTGAGTTCAAATGGCTAATGATGGTGACATGGGACTTGAAACAGACCTAAGGCCTGTGGTGATAAACAGGGTTTTTTGTAAACATATTTGTATTTTTGCCAATACACTGTAGCTAGCCCTGTGTATTGCAAGCTATGATGAGGAAAGATGCCTCAATGACCGAGAATAAATTTGGTAGTGAGGAGACATGCTCTTATTACTTTTCCTACCATGGGCTTTAGAGCAGAGATTCAGATGCCTAACAGTCATCTGCTGCCAGTTCTGACATCCTGGCCTCCAGCTGTTGATGCAGAAGAGCCCAGCTAACCTGTGGGTTGTATGTCATCATTGGCTGCCTGGTGGACTTGTTTTGGACATAGGAGTGTCTCTACATACATGCATGAGACATCCCAAATCTGTCCCTCAATTGACTTGAGCAATTATTAGGCGTCATACAGGGAGGTCATTGTTTGGTGGACTTGCAAAAGCCAAAATCTGTCTGACTCCATGGTACTGCTAAGAAGTGCTTGAACAACATTAAACACATCTTTGAGTACCCGAAGATTTACCAGCGCTTTGGTATACTTGGGTTTTGGTAAATACCCAAGTATTCCTTTAAAAATGGAACTTGCCTTGCATGTAGGTATTTGTAAGATGGAAGGAAACAGAGGCAGAAGCATGGACCCAGCCTAATATCTCTGCAAGATGGTCTTGAACACCAGCTTAGACTGGTGGGTACTGGTATGTCCCCAGAGTGCATCATAATGCAGTGGGTACATATTTTTGACACAGATCACTGGCTGGTGGAGAGTCCTTCTCTCACAAGGAGATGTTGTGAGAGTTAGGCTCTCCAGGAAATAGAGAACAGGAAAAACATTTTCAAAATAGACTTTTGAAATTCTTGCTTTCTACTGTGTCTCAATTAAAGCAGTTCCAGTAAGGGCCTTAGCTACTTTAGAAATTGTGACTGGAAATAATATTTTTTATTCAACGTGCAGAGGAAAGGGAGATTCCTGGTTTATGCTTGTTAATCTCTATTGATGCAAGAAGCAGCTGAGGAATTATTTTCAAATGTTTTGTAATATTTAAAGCAACTTGTATTGAAAAATGTGGTGTTTTTCTTCCTTCATATAAAGAGCAATGTGTTTTGCCTTTGTGACTTTTATCGTGGTTGCCCTAGATTTCTGTTATAGAAGTGAAAGGAATGATTCATGTTCTCTCCCTTTAATTTAAGCAACATGATATTTGGCCTTAATTATTCTCTTAAATATGTTAAAAAAGAATATGTTTAGAGTTTGATAAAATTTCATATTATGATAGGCTGAAGCAGCAAAACAAAGCCAGAATTACGTAGAGCATGACCTTTCCTTGTATGATGTCTCCTTGTATAAAAATAAGTCTCATCAGACTGTGATTTAGATGCCAAGCCAAAGGATGGTAACTGTAATTAGAGGCTTAAAATGGCAAGATGAAATATCCTTATGTTAAATCTAAAATGAAGCTTTAAAAAAATCAGGCAAATGTTTGAATTTTTTCCCACTTTATTTATATAGTACCCAACCAACTTACTTCTTGTTATTTGTCAGTTTTGCAGCATCTTATATTAAGGAAATATCCTCATTAGTAGTATTCTGAGTAGAATAATTGGGGCATTATGATTTTTTATTATCTTCTTTAGAACCAGGCAAATGACTTCTGTGCGTTTAAAACATACAGGGAAAACATACACACACAAAAAGCACTATAAGACTTATTTATATGATAGATTTGAAAATCTGGGAGAAATGCATCATCTTATTTGCTGCCAGAAGATTTTGAGGGAAAGTAGAGAGAATACAGTTTCATTAATTCTGTGTTGGTACAGATTGTTTTAATTTCATACCATTTCTATGTCATTGTACACTTCATTATGCATTAGTGTCTTGAGGATTTTTTTGGTAGCTCCTCAGTTATTGTGTGATTTGCAATGAAGTTGCTGACACAGCTGTAACAATTCAAGCTTAATTAAATTCAAATGTGTGAGTAACATTATTCTAACAATATGGATAATCATTTCAGGAATAGGTTTAGGCATTTGTCTTGGAGTAAAGCATGACTAATACCTGTAATCTAGTAGTGGAAAAACATAGAGGTAAAAATCTTTTTGACCATGACTGGAGAGTACAAAAATCCTGTAATCTCAGTAATAGCCCTCTGAAAGAATACTGAAAACACAGTTTAAGATATAAAAAGTTCTCTAACAAGTACAGTGTTTTGGGAAAAAATGGTGAAATACAAAGAAGAAAGGGAAAAGTCTCCTAAAGAACTAAAAACTTTCCAAAGCAGGGATACAAAATCACTTTCCACCTCCCAAAGAGAGTGAGGTGGATTTTCAAACAATACACTGAGATTAAACCAAGCAATTCTTGTTGATTTTAAAGAGGCATCACATGGCTACATTTTTGAGCACAACTTGGAAAATCTGCCTCATAATGTGACGCAGTCATTGTTAAAACCTTCTAACAAGGAATCTGATTTTTTATTTCACTCACATAAAGAATTGAGACAGTTTAGATACTTATTCTTCTTATATTTTTCACAT
>PYHW01010767.1:4910306-4946607 GCA_013186435.1 Turdus rufiventris
TTTGTGTTTTTTTTTTTTTTTTCATTGTTATTTAGTTCTGACCTGAAACTTCGAACTGGTAAAGTTAATCTTAAAGTTCTTCTCTGAGGTTGGCAGCCAACCTAGAGACTGCCAGTTAAGTATGGTTAAAAATACTTTTCCTCATCTATGATGCTTTAAATTTATAGTAAATAAATATCACCCACACTGCATTGCTCAGCTACCTAACAATTTAGCAACCATTGGTATTTCTTGTCAGATTTTTTTTTTTTACTCTGTTGAATAATTTGATGTATCAACAACAAAACTTATCTGTTTTCTATCAAGTCCCTCTTGTGAAATTCTTATAGCTACAGGCTGCGCAGTAGCAACAGTTTCCTGAGCGACTACTTTTTCAAAAAATGGGAAGATGTAGAGTGAATGAGCTGGGACTTTGTCAAGAGGGAAAAAAAATCTCAGGTGTCATGGTACATGTACATTTAGGGAAGAACATCTGCTTGACTTTGCCTGACGCTTCATGGTTTTCTTTTAAGGCAGCAGCTGCGGAAAGACATTAATCTTGTATAGACTGAGTTACTGACAGTAAATATATATATAATTTTATGTAACAGCAAAGTCAGTTGTGTTTTCACAGTTTGCTGGCAAAAGTCTCCTTGCAGACTGAGGCTCTAAGGATTTCTCAGTTTCTGTTGGTTATCCTGCTTACTCACTGGCTCTTGAAGCATTGCAGGTGCACCAATATTTGCAGGAAAACTGTTGATGCTTGGAGACAAAAGGCTGAGTTTCCCCTTCCCCAACATGTGAAGAAAACAGTCGGATGAAAAGAATAAACTCTTTTTTGTCTGAGCAATCTGATCACTGCTCTACTCCAGGCTGAAAAGGTCAAGGAAGTATTCGTGAATTCTTGTGCTATTATTTAAAATAAATATTGTAGTTCATGAAGTTACATTCAAAGTAATTTTCATGCAGCATAGAATTAGTTAAAAAGTAGTATATTCATATTCCATTTGAAGATTTGTATTTCATCTTCTGTAGTGTATTTATTCATAGAGATAAGAAATGTTTAGATTACAGGAATTTTTCAGCCTGTGACTATTTCACTTGGGACCCAATAGGTTTGTTTCCAGCACTTCAACATATCTGATAATGAATCTGTCCTTGCAATCAGAATTGCAGGACCCTATATTTTCTTGGTTTTCCATTATTTAAGGATGAAGGACTTTCTAAATTTACCAGAGGAAACCAGGGGCACATGCTTCTCTTTTGCTTAACACAACATGCCACTAACAAAGCTCTAACACTTGATACAAAATTTGAAAAGGGACTTAGGTCCAAAGCTGTCTTTAGCTATGGGGAGAGACCTTTCTTTGGGTCTGCACCAACACACTGCATCAGGCAGAGGCATGACCACATGGTGTGTTTGTGGCTGCCCATAGGGTTTGCCAGCTCACTTCTGGCACAGGTTTGGCCTGGGTCAACTCGCTACTCCAGGCAACATCTGGGCATGCCTGGGGCATGGCAGAGGGAAAGAAATTGTCTCCACAGCCCACGTGGGTGAGGGAACATCAGAAATGCATCTGATGTGCTGCACCAGCTGTGATTCACCAGCACAGTGCTCGATTCTCTGGTTACTGAAACTCCCCAGGGAAGACTCCCCACTGCTTCAGTCTCAGCTGGAGTTCAAGATGTCCCTTATGTGCCTGTGAATATTTGCAAACAGGCTTTTGTTTTCACTCTCACCCTTTTAAGAGGTGAGAAAAATCTCTTGAAAAACAACATATAACCTTTAATGAAAGACATTTTACATTGTTCGACTGGTCTTGCTTTTCATACTCTTACTAATGCAAATATCACACTTTGTACTCTGCAAGATTACTGCAGTCATATAAGTACAGAAATACAAGAGAAGTGCCATCTGTGATGCTGAGAATCGAAATGTACAGTGTTTATTCAGCTATGAAGAGTTTATTTTGCAAATATGCATCTGAATATTTGTAGAATAAAGTATGTACAGAGTGTTTCATTTTACCAGAGTTATGTTGCATATCTAATGCCTTCCCCTCCACTTCCCTGTTTTTTTCATTCTTAAAGACACAGAATAGGAAAGTTTGACTTCCAAATGGAGGCCATTTCTCTTCTTAAAAGATTTCCAGGGCTGTAGACTCCTTCATATATTCTTTCTCATCCATATGTTCTTCCCAAACTGGAAGACCTCAAGGATTTCCAAACTCTTTCTCTTTTATCAGATGTGCTTCTGCAAAGAAATTGTGGTGTTGTACTGCAGTAACAGGGAGGTTTATTACCTGTATCAAAACCATGAATAATCTGTAACAAACATAAAGATTAAAAACTAAATCTGGAAATCCAAGCAGGTTTTCATGTTTCCTTGGAAAAACATTCCTTCTTGAATGTACACCTCTGGTAAACTGGGGTAACCACATTTCCTAGAACACAATCTGATATTAGAGAAGCATTTACAATATTTTCCCCCTTATTACTTTCTAGGACTTGAGAGTAAGAGTTTTTTTTGGGGGGGGTGAGAAGGGGAGGAAGCGGAGAGTATCTTAAGTCAGAGGAAGCAGAAACCCAATGCTACACAGGCAGTTCAACAGTTTGATGAGTTTGGCCTAGAGACTATAAGTAACAATTGTTTCTGTCTTTTGTTAGACACCCAAACAAAGAACTTGCAAAACTACTGAGAATCCTTTGTTATTTTACTGAGTTTACAAACTCTGACTGTTGAGATATCAGAATATTTCTCTTTAGGGTAAGGATTTACATCAGGTAATTCTGAACCTTGGTATGAAAGGTTTTTCCTTTGGTATTTCATAAGAATGACAAAGAGAACACAAATTCAGATAGCTCTAAATGAATAAGCATAATATCAAGAAATTGTATGAAGATCAACAGGGTTTTGAAATTTGTCCTGCAAATTTCATTTTTTTATACATAGATAAAATTTCAACTTTTTGACCAGAGCAATGATTCTCTCTGGTGATTAAATAGGTTTTACAAGGGGATTTTGTATAAAAATTATTTTCTAAATTAGCTGAATTTCAAGGTACATCTCTCTTGCTGTTTTAGTGATGTGAAATTGGTGGTATTTTATAATTCCCAAAAATGGTTGCTTCAGAGAATCTTTTTTCTGACTTCTTTTCTTATTCACTCTTTCCACTTTATGTAGTAATAATTTTTCAGCAGGTTTGTCACTGACAATTCGGGAGACCCAGGACAGTCTTGTTTTTAGCCCTGAACTGCTCATTTTTCAGCTAACTGTTCTAGAATGTGTCACCCTTGCCTCTATTTGTTAATTAATTATATGCTAATGAGCAGCCTTTCTTTTATTCTTTTGGAAACTGCACATCCACATCATTTCTAATTTACTTATCTCCAAGCATATTGCATAAGTGCTGGGAAGTATGCTGCAGGATCATTCAAAAAGAAAGTAAACAAAGTGCATCAGGCAAAATATAAATCTGGATACAAAAAAAGAAATGTAAGCATTAAAACTGGGGAAAAATACAAGATTTTTAGTAGTCAAGATGCAAGAATTTTATTTCTGCTTTGCTATCAAGTTTTTTAGCTCCATGGGTACTACCTATTTTGTATTTGACCCATCTTTATGTTTTTCAACCCTTTTATCTGTTTTGTGGCAGATTCAAAAATGCTGCAGTTTCTGCTTTTTTTCTACTCACAGTAGGAAAACGGTAGTTTAGTAATTTTATGGCTCACTGACTCTTAATTCAAGGAAAACCCCAATGTTTCATGTGCTGAAGACGTTTGGGGGATTGCCCTTTTTTTTCTTGGAGTGGGGGAAATGAATCATTAACATAAATATACTTTTATTTAACTCCCATTTGAGTTTAATACTGATACTTAATTGATTTATTTTGCATATAAAGCAAACTGAAACAGAGCAAAAAAAAATATTTTGCCTCTTTTGTGTCAGGCCTTTAAAAGGTACAAGTTGCAATGAGTTTTTTGTCCTAAACGGCATCCAAATCTGAAAATATAATACCAATCATACAAATGAAAAAGGAGAAAGTTAACAGAGCTTGTGGTGTTATATTTCCTGGTTACTGTCTAGAACTAGTTGACTTTGGACTTTGAAACACCAGAAGCTCATATCTTTCAGTAAACTTTCTCCTTAGAGTAGAAGAGAAACGCACAGAGTATTGCGACTTTGTGTATCAAAACACAATACTTATTTAGGATGGACAGCAAAAGCTCTAACTGGTCCCAAGCAAGCAGAAAGTTTGACCTGAAGTAAGAGAAAATCTACTGAGAAACAGATGGAAGATGGGAAAATAATATTCCTGTAGTAACATTAACCTCCAGCTTAAGCAGGGAGATGAATCAGTTCCTGATGGACAAAAAGCATTGATGGAGCAACAGCTCAGAATTTCTGGTCTTGCAAAAGCCAGAGGACAGATGTTGCTGTTTTGCTGGCTGATAAAGAGAACATAGATGTTTCTGATTTCTGAAAAGTTGGGTATGCTTTCTTCCTTGCAGATTTTATTCCTCAAATCAAGAGTACCACAAACAGAGCTAAATAGAACTGATATAGAGCTGAAGGGAACACCTCCCATCTAGAAACCTGGAGTTCCACTTGAATTCTATTTAGAAAGAAGATAACCTGTGAACTGCAAAAGCTATCCCTGACTACCACATCCAGAGATGGAGGAAGATATCCACTGAAGAAACAAAACCCTTGCTTCCTCACCAGCACAACATGTTGCTAAAATGCGGGGGGACCAACAGTCACAGTTACTGGATTTGTTTAATCTTGGAGACAAACTCAATGCTCATGCAATAACACAATAAACAAAAAGTGTTATGTTTATATATTAGACTCACCAGTTTTCTTACAGCTAAAATCAGTTCAGATTCTTGGTATATTCTTGAGAAATTCATTAAGATATTTGGTGCTTGTGCAATATTCTCAGATAAGATCTCCATAAGATCTCCAACTCTCTAAGGGGAAATGTGTGAGAGATGTCTTCGTTAATTTTCATTGTGGAGATTTGCAATCAAAGTTAGGCATTAATCTGATTCATGGAGTTCATATGAATCAGTTATTTTAAAAACTGTAAATTTATACTGATGAGATAAAATTGATTCTATAAAAGTCAGATATAATCATCTCACCTGCTGAGAACAAAAGATTAATCCTCCTTATTTCTTTTCTTGCAATTTAAATCAGGAGGTAATACGTTTTCACTTTTTAGATTTTGTTCAAGGAAAAAATATGGAAAGAAGTAAGTTTTTTTTTCTCAATTTGGAAGCCAAAGACTACCTTATATATTCACAAATTAGTCAAGTTCTCCCTTTATAATTGCACTTCTTTTTAGACTGCCCTTGATAATATTGCTTGGAGAGGGTAAAATGAGGTATGGCAGAAAAAAAGTATAGCACAAATAATGCAGTACCTGTTCTATTCAGTCTCTTTTAACTTTAAATGGGAATTATGAGGATACTTATCCTCTGTCATGTAACAGCTGGGTCACATGGAAGGTAAAATCAGTGATTGGTAAACTACATCTTTAAGCTCACTTAAACAGTGTACACTTAGGCCCACAGAATTCAGCTTAGAAAATGGGATACTACTGTAAAGTACAATACAGAGAGAAAATAATGAAGATGCTTAAGGATGATTTTCTGCTAGGAAAGAACATTAGTTTGACATGCTTAATTTAGTGCTCCAAGAAACAAAGAAATTGTATTGTCTTTGTTATATTGGCTAGATGATCTGGACAATCTGAATAAAAATCACTTGAGTATCAACAGGACAGCATAAAGGGAAAACAGATGTCTAAATTAATATGAGTGAATGAAAGCATTTCTACCTGGACCAAACGGCTCTTTGAGAAGCTAGGCTTCTGCTCACCTGTCTTGCTGCTTAGGTGATAGTCTAAGGATATTTATTTCATTTAACTTTACCCACTTTAGTACACAGAAATTACAGGAAAAACAGTTTATTCCATCTTTAAAAGAGGTGAAAAGTGGTTATTTCTTGTCTTACAAGGGAAACCAAGATTTCCAAGACAGCTAAGGGACCCTTTACGAAGTGCTTGTTCATTCCCATATTTGACCACGTAGAGTTCCCACATTGAATGTCCTGTGACTGAGAGGCCTGGGTTAGCAGGCAGCTTGAATTGTGTTTGGCACTGGCAGCAGCAACTTATTCAGCAACAGATCCAAACTGATGCTTGTGACTTTTCCACAACAGCTTTGATGACTGGTCCTGACCCTATGGCCAAAGAGAGAATCCCTCACCCCGAGCATAGGAAGAGATTTAAAGGAACAACTCCCAACTTTTTAGACATCCATAACATTAGCCTTATATTATTACAGGTTTGCTCCACCTTGCTTGTTGAATCTGTGCTGCCCTGCAGCCACAGGCACAGACCTGGATTAAAGGAGAAACATTGACTGTGGCAGAGAGATTGAAATGTCCAGGCAAGGATCCTGTGACTTGAGGAAAGGCCTCTCTTTCTGGGGTTGTATATGAAATTTGCATGAAAAAGTTATTAATAAAAGCATGAGTCATAGAGTGAAATGCATGTCTAGGAAGCAGAAAATATGTGTGAGAATCCCAGATAATCCAGAGATTAAAACCCACCCTGTCTGAGTGGCCATCCTGTCTGGGTGCTTTAACCAATGTATGGAAAAAAGGGCAACCCTCCCCTGGTCATATCTAAAATGACTCTGAGGAATTCCTTTGCATCAAAAGTACAAGAGGGTGTCTGAGTGAATTGATTTCTAATTACAAATGTACTAATGCATAGTAATCTAAGATGTATGTACAGGCAACCAAGGCATAGGTCTAAGAAAGAGAATTTTAAGTATACTCCCCTTTGTAGCATGTTCTACCAACCAAACTCCTTGTTTTTCAGGCAGTTTTCAGTCTGAGGCAGTCTCTGGGGTCTGCATTTTTCCTATTCTTATGAAATGAACTGAGGTATCTAAACAAAATTCTGTTGGGTTTTTTCCCCATCTGGTCTCTTTCCTTCTGTTTCATTAATTTATAAAATTTCCTTCTCTTCCTGTCAGGTTCTTTGTTCTGTGAGGGACTTGCAGCAGAGAATTAATGTCATCGAATGTGTGATGAATTAATGTTGATCTGCTACTACAATGGTGTTTCCAGTATAAACTCTGTGACAGCTCTGTATAATGCAAGACTGGAGTCTGAAATAACTGTGAAATCCTCTAGCAATTCAAGGGTCACATTAGCTGCAAAAAAATATGCTAATGCAAAACAACGGTACTGCATACAGTGAAAAATTGCCAAATAGGAGAGAACATCTCTTAAGATGCTTAACAGAATTTGTGCTCTGCATCAAATAATGATGCAGTATGAATGAAAAATATATGAACTTTGTACACAGTAGCCTTGAATAGAGAGTGCAGTTTTTTGGCAGATACTCATCTGATCATAAGTCATCCTTATCAAGCTCACAAGGGCACTGTCCAAAAGAATTAATGCTCTTGTGTCATGATTCAGGAGAAAATTGAGTAAGAAGTGCAAAGATGACTTTACATCTGTGTTTGGTATAGGTATGACTGAACCCACCTCTGGTATATGATACTGCTGTCATCAGTTCAGGTCTGGTGTCTCCAGGTCAAGACGCATGTTAATAGGTCTGAGTGGGTGCAGAGCAGGCTGTAATTAGAAGCCTGAAAATGTGCTGCGCAGTAAAATGCTTGAGAAGTTGCCAAATGGAAGGTTAATGGAGTACTTAACCAAAGCTGATGAGTATTGAAGTAGAGGAGTGAAACTTATGCATGTACCTGAGCCTAGAGACAATTAAAACTTTTTCCGGTGGCTCAAACTCAAACATCAGTTCTCAAGCTGAATTTAAAAAACATTTTGGGGACTGGGATGGCTGTGACTCTGACAAGCTAAAGCAGTAATGTGAGGAGAAGGAGATATCTAAAACTAGTAAGAGTCCACTGATGGAGAAATGGACTCTTACTAGAAAGGTTTAAATTCTTTAGATTTCTAGCAGTCTCTTTCCCTACATTAAGTACCACGTTATCCTACATTAAGCCAAGTCAACGCTACTGTGGATGTGAAGAGGATGCACTTTGAGAAATCTGACTGCAAAGGCTGACAACAGAGGGTGATGGCACAGATGTCTTTTGGCCTTCTAACTTATGTACTGCCTTCCTCCTGCTGGCTCATGTAATACTTGAATTTTTATTTGTATAGTGGCTATTCAATCTATTAATAAAAATGCAACACTCAAGACTAAAACCAAAGTTATTTTTGAGAACTCTCTTCCGTAACTTTAGGATCCACTGACTTATTAATTTAATTATCACTTTAAAAGGACCTTTTATAATCATATGGATTTCTGATTGTAAAGCAGAAACTGAGAAGATACCCTGCTTCTTACCCAAGAGTTAATTTCTCCTCAAGTTACCTTGCAACACTGGACAATTTCTCATCTGCCCTCTGCAAGATTTTATAAATCATGACAGATTTTTCCAAATCAAAACCTGCACCAAGGGCCATAAATCAGTATTTCAGGCATGACAACACATAACTTTAATTTTGAAATGCTTAGAAACTCCCAGTGGCCTCAGTGTAAGCTCTCATTACTTTGCTGAGTGTTGTAGAATAAGTTTACTTTTCAGATTCAGTGATATTGGAGAAACCCTGTTTGTATCTTCAAGTCCTAAATATTTTGGATCAGTTCTTATTCATCATATCTCATTCATGTAGTCACAACTCCTTGGAAGTTTTTGGCCAATAGTTTTATTTTTTGTGGTTTTGGGGGGATTTTTTTTAATGTCACAATAAAATATTAGGTTTTAATTAAAAAAAAAAAAAGTCCTTATAATATAAAATGATAGAGAAGCCGAAAGAATAATTGACTGTGAAAGTAGCTACAAAGTAGGTCATATGGCCAAAAGCAAATCTTCTGTTCTGCTATCATATTCTTACAGAAGTGCCAGTAGTATTAAGGGTATTTTAAAAAATTACAATAGCAAGAAAATTTTAAGTTAAATGATGACTTGCAGAAGTGCTGAGTACCCATAAATCTGACTCAAGTCATAAGAGCTGCAAGAACTTAACACTGCTGAAAACCATGGAAAATGTTATTGCTTGCATTTAGCTTATGCTGTTACGTATTTATAATGTGAGAATTTCTGACAATGGGAGCTTGTGATTTCTGGTGGAAAAGCACAGTATGAAGACCTCAAGTTTTACAAAGAATGCCACCAATAACTTTTGTTGAGACTGGTGCGAAGGTCATCTTCCATGCTCACACCTCAGAGCTCTGCAGAAATCTTGGCAGCCTGTTCATGGGATTGCACTGGTCTGGGCAAAGCAAAGGTTATAGAAACCTTGAACTGAATGAAATGCATCTTGAGAGGGTTTCCTACTGTTCAAAAAGGAAAGGCAAAACTTAACTGAAATGACTAAATATACCTAGCATAAATCTCTTACTGATTATGAGAGAAAAAAAAAAAAAGAGTAAAAGAATGCAAATAGTACTCCCTCTGTCTTTTCCTTCTTGACCCTGCTCCTCTGAGCTTCTCTCTGTTAAAAACATTGTAATATTTCTGAGACCATCTGTTCACTTGGTAAAATTGGCAGCTATGAATCTAAGACAATTCAGCTGTAAAAAAAAGAGAACTATTTCTTTCCCAAGAGTAATAGGAAGTTTGACACCATTGGAATGATACCTGAAAGAATAGGCAATAACACAGGAGCAAGGAAAGAGGACAGCCTCATCTCCAGAGATGAGGATCTTCCAGTTTTTATATATTGAAAATTCATATAATATGCTAGATGTGTGGAAAAACTTGAATGCTTTTAAGTCACTCTGAAAATAATACAGCCTGGTCCTAATTCTTTTCCTGGGTGCTAGGTGTTTTTTTATTTTTCCCAGTAAACAATGATGAGAAAAACACCTGCTTTTCCATTGTCACATCTTCCCACTGCAAGAATAAATAGGATCAGCATTGTTGATGAGGCCATGTCACACATCAATTTGTTTTTTAAAAAAACTTTTGTGCATGAGCTATACAAAATGCCAAGTGCTGGATTGTTGTGGATTAAAAAGTGACATATCTCATAGGAACAGCTGAACATTTTTCAAAATATTGTTGCTCGAATGGGAGATTAATTGAAGAGAAGTTTAGTTTTTCTAACCAAAGGGATAAAAAAATGTTCAGAAAACTCATTTTGCCTGCCACCCTTGGAACTCAGGAATTAGTCATTATTGTCTCAGAGGAACACATTTCATTCTTAACCAGCACAGTCAAGGACTGCCACGAATGAGCAGGAGATGTAGGATTGCATTTAGCTGAACTTTGATATGCCTTGACAAATATATGAAAATTCACTGTGTGTTCACAGTTTTAGGTGGACTGTTTATAACCCTTTGTTATTGCTTCACTGAAAGCAGTGACAGAGAGCACCTAGGCACATCTGAACAGTACAAAGCAGTCACCTAAATGCACCATATTATTACTTTTGTCTGTGTAGAAGACATTGGAACTTCTTTAGTAACTACAGCAAAAATATAGACCCTTATTTATATCCTGATCCCAGGAGGAGCAGGAGCATCTGTAATTGTTAGAGTGCCTTCTGTGCTAGAAGATGACTTCAGCAGAGGCTTTAAATGCTCAGCACTCTCAGTTTCGAGCCATTAGCATTCATCTCTCTCTAGGGAATATTCAGTACATACCTATGGAATTATTACTCATACATGAAATGAGGTGGTGCTGAGGTTAGCAGCCCTCATAGCTCTTTCCAGCTTAGTGTCAAAATGAGCAAGTGACACCAATATGTGTTTTCAAACTAGATTAAGAGAGTGCTTGAAGGGGGCTCTGCAAGGCAAGGTGACAACTGCCCTGGATGGGAACCTTCTGCTCAGGGGCTGCTGATGTTGCCCTATCTGCAAATGCTCCTCTCCTGTATTATGCTCCAACTTAATCTGAAAAGACAGGACGAGAGGGTACAAAGGCAGCCACAGAAACTCTTGTGAAAGGCAACTAACTCCTTGTTCAGGCTGCATCTGGGGTGTGACATTAGGTCTGAAATGGTGGTTGTCAAATTCAAACAGTCTTGTTCAGGGTCAATGTTCAGTGTTGCAGGGTCACCATGGGGTTGTGGGTTTAGATTGGTGGGGACATTTGAACACATTTTTAATAGGAGATAGGTCCCTTATTCAGAGAAGGAATAAACTGTGTTAGTCTGTCATCTGACAGTAATAGTCTCTTGGGATACTAAAGCAAGATGAGAGAAGCTGATAATTTAGGGGAGTGACTTTCAAAAGGGTATTTGGACACAGCAAGCTAAGGGTGCTTATCGTGTGCTATTCCAAAGCTTGTGCTGCTATTATGTCACTACTCTTAGTACCAGTTCATGCCAGAATTAAGGCTAAGTATTTCTGTCTACATTATAAACACAGTTTAATCTTGCAAGGGGCGACATAGTGTCAAAAAACTGACCACAGAGGCCACAGTGAAATCATGGAGTCTGCCACTTGTCTCTGTAAGAAATGACATTCTAACCACAGAAATGATTCTTGACTGTATATTACTGTCATTTTAACAAAAAGGGAGGAATTTTAATTAAATGGCATGCACTGTTGAAGTTTCCAGCTTCTGAGCTTGGCCAAATCTGTACCCCAGAGCCTGCACAGGGTGCTTTCCCAGAGCTCCTTCTCTCTCCATCACATCACAGCAGCAACACAGCACAGTCCAAAAAAGTACAGGCACAGTAATTTCATGACTATAAGGCGCATCCTTTTCACTAAAATTTTCCCCCAAACCCGGAAGTGCACCTTATAGTCCAGTGCGCCTTATATGATGTACAAAGTTGCGACATTTGAAGTGTGAGCCACAATGAGGGGGCAGTGCCACGGGAGTGCCAAGTCATGAGGTGGGGCATCATCGGCCAGCCCCCGGCCAGCCGCTGGCCAGCAGCAGTGGCACAGGGAGAGAGGGAGCGGGCAGCACCACGCCTCCCTGAGCCACAGACAGTCCCAAGCTGTGGCGGCCCCAAGCCACCCTGAACCGCAGCAACCCCGAGGTGTGAGCCGTGGCTGCCCCGAACCACAGCCACCCCGAGCTCCACCTTGCCAGCCGGGGGCAGGCAGGAGTGCTTGGAGGATGCTTGGGGCTATGTTTAAAGGCTATACCAATCTGTGAAAAATGTTTCCAATTTGAGCACATGCCAGTAAACTCCACGGTCGTGGGATTCCGTTACTAATTCGTTACTTTGTTGCACGCGGCATGGATCTTCACAGCAAAAACCAGGTGCGCCTTATAGTCCGGTGCACCTTATATGACGTACAAAGTTGCGAAATTTGTCGATTCCCAGAGGTGCGCCTTACTGTACTTTGCTTTTCCTTTGCTCTCTCTGTGGAAGGCAGGCAGCTTTCACTGCTGTGTTGAGATATGTGGGGTATTACTCAAGCAGTATTTTTCTTTTTATCTTTTAGACAAATCATTTAGTCAATATTGTAATGCATTAAACAAATATTTTAGGACTATAAAATCAAAACTAGCTAAAAGAGGCATTTTAGTATTTTCTCTGTTTTATCTTCCCAGGACATCAACTACAGGATGAGTAGATCTTTGCTATTGTCAGTAAACTAGCATTAAATCAGTATGATTCCTGAGGACTGGAGTAAACTTTGCATCAAGAGAAGGCTGAATTACTGAAGGTTAAAATAATGCCTACAACAATTACATTTTTCTCTTTATAACATATTGTCAGGCTACTGAGTTCACTTGTATTTCCTCTCATTTTTGGAAAAGAATTGGTAATCATGTTGAGAATACTGTATTTAATGCTTATGCAAAAAAAAAAGCTCACGGTCTGGAATTCCTATTTACATAAGATCGTGGAAGGCTTTATATTTTTCAATAGAAAATTGTCTTTTGCCATTTTCATGTTTGTCTAATCTGAAATCATAGAAGTCACATTCAAAAGACTGTGGGAAAGTGAAGCGACTGGATGGCAGTGCAGCGTAGAAGTGAAGTTGTGAAAGAAAGAGTAATCATATAAATAATAGATGAAATTGCTTTAAGGATAAGAGAAGAGTGATGCAGTATGTGCCCCTCAAGGCCACTGTAACTATGGCAACAACGATGCATGTTCTGTCATCCTTGCAGATCAGCCATACAAATATCTAAGAGATCGACCATACCTGGTCTGTACTTGTACTGTAGTCACTGTCTAGTTGTCTATCTATTGTTGAGCATTCTTCATGTCTTGTCTTTACATTTTTAAAATGTTTGCAACACCTCCAAAGAGAAGTTCTGTCTCAATAAGTCAAGACCATTTTCCATGAGACAGAGAGAATGTGGATGTGTGTATGTGTGTGCTGGTGTGTGTGCTGGTGTGTGTGCTTGGGAACTGGACGTGGACGGCAGCCCTGGCACCCTTCAGCCTCCCTGAGTTTATGGCTCAGGTTTATGAGACTCACCTCTTCTGGAGAGACCTGCTGTGCGCAGTATTGTAGTTTGATGCATGTGTTTTACATCACTTTGATTACAACCTAGAGAGGGAGGATTATTTTGTATATTCTCTAACTGTCTGGTACTAGCTTTGTCTGCTATTAGGGATGATTATATGAAATTTCTCAGGACATATAATTTTCAGTTGCCTCAGAACAGACTGACCTGATTATACTGCAGATAGATAAAGCTCTTTATACCTTCAATGTCCATACCAGGAACCACAGAGGCACAATGTTCAGAAGAATTCATAACATGTGCTAATTCTCTGCATGTCATCATCAGAACTTCTTTTATGTATCTATTCCTTCTCCTTGGTTTACAAGAGTAATGCTTGTTTTAGCTATTTAACAGTGTAGCTACATCCCCATCCTGCTGGTACTGCTACTGCTGCCAGAACGTAAATTACGTCCACTTTATAAACGCCAGTATTTTCACTCTTCTTTGAATATGGATAAATAGCTAGCAATCCTTAAAGGTCAATTCATATTCAGAATTACTTAACTTAATTACAGGAATGAATTTTGAAAGGGCATTGTTCCTCACCCTGTGACACACTGTGTCACACTCCATCATTTACATTGCAGGCGATGATTTCTTGCCCCCTTTTGGTCTACCTGTACTTTATAAATGAGAAATTCCTTTTGTGGTTCACAGAACATCTGAAAAGTGTATATTACATATATTCAGTCTGCCTCCTGAACTGTAAAAACCAGGGATTTTAAAAATTATTTTGAAAGCATATATTGCTATTTGCAATACTATCACTGACTGAAGACATGGTTTAAAACAGAAATATATCTGTCTGAAGAAAAGGAAATAAGGACAAAAATATACAAATGTGACATAGATCTATGGGATTTGTGTTTGAGAATTCCCTAAACCTATAGTCATCTAGAATTGTTTAGGGCCCTGGTCCCTGTAAGTCTGGAAAAATCTGAAAAAACTTTGGGAGTTGCTTTGTGATAAACTCCATAAATGTCCTTCCCCAGTGAAATCCTAGATAAGAATCTGCTGCCTTGGAAGGATGTATTGATCACTATTGTCCTCTGAGCTGCTGCTGATGTATTTTCTGGCTTGGGAGACTATACCCTTGTGTATTCTTAGCAGTAGGTGACCCACTAGGTCTGCCCTCTGCCATTGCTCAATGGTAAAGTGCCTTTATGTGGAAGGCGAAGAGATCCACAGGTACTGCTGAGTCCAACAGATGGAATGACAGGATTATTACAACCACTAGACCAATTGAGTCTCCAGTTAGCTGTTTCGTGTTCATGGTTTCTGACATCTCAAGTGGATGACAGCATTTAGTCATAAAATGCTCACATAAATAATTCAGCTGAATTTGGCATGGTTCACACTGTAGTTACATAAAGTCAATTGCAGGCTTTTTCATGTGCAGGCAAATCCATCCCAAGACCGAGCAAACCTCATCTTCCCAAAAATGTGAATTTAATTTAACAAACCTGGCTTTGTGTAAAAGAAAATGTGAGTATGTTTTCAGCACTTGAAATTTTACAAACCATTTCTTGCTACACTGCATAAACCAAGTCGATGACCCAGAACAGAATATTAGCATTTAATTGGCTATTTTTCCTCTAATATTTGCTGTTATGTACTTCTTTATTTTTTTCCCTCCTCTTTTCAAAGCCCTGGGTAGTGAAATGTGTGGGAGAGGTTTGAGATAAGAAGTTTTCTCAAGTAATTGATCAACTCAATTTCCTGTGCCTCAGAAGTGCCTGAGTGTCACAAAGCAGCAGCAGCCTAGCAACTACCCACATTTTCCAGTGCCTCACTCTGGTGAGACTGGCAGTGCATGGAGTTGCTCTTCTACACTCCACATAATTAGAACATCTTTTCTCTGCATGCCTTTAATGAGTACAATGTCACCTTATAAGCTTTACTTGAGTAACAAGCATTTCGAAAGAAACACTTGATGACACATAGCTCTCATTTGTACATCCTGCTCTCTGTTTTCATTAAATACCCAACTGGGTATTTGTTCCCTGGTCTGCTACATACTGCATGAGATAAACATCCCTCACAACTGTTTTGGTAGGGTTTAGATTGATCAATGAGATCAACACAGGATTTATTATTATGCAACCATTTAACAGAGAATCTCATCAGCAAAAAGAAACTAAAAGACATAGAAAAGAATATTCTTGCCACAATGGCTACTGCTACAAATAACTATTATTTTTAAGCAGCTGTGTCACATTTCTCAACTATTCATTGTAAGACAAATTACACTGAAATATGTTATTGTATGAGTAGTAACTCCTTTTCGGAGGGACGTTTTATACATTGTTTAAGATAATATGATTCTTTTGATACAAAACACAGAGCAGGACAGGAAAGAAAATTAGAGGTACCATAAACATTTATAGAAAATTGTTTGAACATGAAAATTGCAATTCATAGAAAATTTCTAATGCTGGTTTTTGTCTGACTATTCCACACTCATTCCATCTATTTCCATGAGAAGGAAAAAACACCCTGTGTAGGGAGACCTGTTGCATGGAGGCAAACTGAATTTCTGTGTGTTTCTATCAGTGGACAATTGTGGATGCTTATGAAAGCAGCAGTGTAATGTTCTGCTTGGAAAACCACTTTAGAGACAGGACGAGTAGATGGAACTTGATATGACAGAGCCTCGTTTCTGCTCCAACCATCTCTGTGAAAACCTAATATGCACTTTAGGGGAATAACAGGATGGTAAAGGTATCCTGGAGTGGCAAAAGCTAACATGCAAGTTTTATTGCTAAGCCTAGAATCATTTTTGTTTTAAACAAAATGGGAAGGGAAAATCAATCTGTCTTCTAGTCATAATGAGTAATCATTTTTCATATTTTTGTTGCAGTTGAAAAACAGCTTTGTTAGCTCAATGAAATGGTAGTAAGGATTATGAACTAATCCTTTTTGATGAAAATGAGAAATATGAAATAGCATAATCATTCCATTTTAACAGTTAGACGTAGTAGCTGCCAAATGCACTCTGTTGTGCAAGAAAGGAGAAAAGGGGCACTCTGAACTTGTCCACTTTATAAACACAAGTCAGAGACAGCTACAGCCTCAGTGGAGTAGCTCCTTGGAGTGTTTAATGAACTGAGAAATTATTTTTCTTACTTTAGAGTACTCAACTTCTAAGAACACCTGAACACCCCATATCATTTTTACTGCATTTGCATCAATCAACGTTGCAGTGAAATATTTATATTTGAAGCAAAACATTTATGCAGAAAGACTAAGGTCAATCTGAACTATATTTCAAATTCCACTACCTGTAAGTATTGCAGAGGGGGAAGTCTCCTGTAGCAATGTGGTTTTAGAGAACAGATTTAGGACAATCCTAGAGCTATAGTATGAATACCTACAATACTTAGATCGCAATTTCTGGCATATTAAAAGAAGATTGTCTCATCACGTGTTTAAATCTGAAGACAACCAGATTGCTCTCACTGGAAGGCCTCCTCAGAGATCTGCTGTCCTACTACACCAGCTGACACCGTACTAGTTCAATGTCCCCTCTTCCCTAGTGCTTAGTGATCTCCTGCATCTTGCTCTGGGGTTTTTTGGAGGTGTGTGTTTGTGGGTTGGTCATCCTCTTCTTTTCATTGCTCTGCCTCAGATTAATTTCACTGGTTTTCATCAGATTAATCTCAACTAGCTGTGGGTTTGTATAGATGGAAAAGAAAGCACTGGGTGAGCTGTTCCCCAGTACCCCTTTCTGAGTCAATGGTGAAGAACAAGACAGTTTAGTCTTTGAGTATGTCTACCTGACCTGGTTTTGATCTCTGCATAAGGATGGGATGCATCATAGCTCAGAATAATTTCATTCCTTTGAATCCAGGGGGAAGCTATACAACTATAATGAGCTATAATTCATACACAGATGTCTACACTATAGATAAACATCAGATGAATTGCACTCTGTGAGTGCTTTGGTCAGAATAATAAAAACACAAAAGCCAACCCAAAAGAAACAAACAAAAAGTCATGCTGCATATCTCATGTAGTAATAGAGCTCCAGATTTGGTAGGATATTTGGAAACACAATCACATTTCTGAGGTAATTTAATTTTCAGGGCTTCATCTTAAACTAGCTAAGTCAGCAGTAAATTTTTTATTGCACAATGAGGTCTTACATGCACCCTGGGATTAAAATCTCTTGAGTTAATGAGGTATTTGGTGGATATGAACAAAGTTTCTTTAAAGATCTCTAGGTAAAATGATTTAAGCCTCTTATATGATCAAGGATTTCATGCAAACTTGCCAATCAATAGTACTTCTGCTCCTATCCGGAGTACAAGTTGAAAAAGAGTTCACTCACTCCGCTTGGTTGTGTTACAAGAACAAGAAACTCCTGTTGTGAACAGCACCTCATTCTGGTGGTAGCTGAATAGAACACTGTGTGCCACTTCTACCTATTTTGAATAACGAAAAAATAGCACAGTGCCAAAAATAATAAAGAAAATACATGCCCAGAAGGAAAAGGGGAAAAAAGTCATATCTGCTGCCATTTTATCTGTTTCACTCAGCTGGCAAAGCAAACTTGCTGCCTGAATCTGAATCTCTTTGCAAGGTTTCGACCATGTCCTGCTGTGACACTGATGGTATGAGCAGCCTCTGCTTCGCTGTGTGCCCATACCGAGAGGAGCACTGAGGCATGCCAGCTGTGGTTGGGGACACTGCTGTGGCCACTGTACCTGCACAGAGCTAGAGGTGGGACAGCTCCCTGGAAACTGCAGGGCCCTTTTCTCCTTCTGCTAGGATTAGCTTTGTATTCACTGACACCTCTCTTTTAGGGTTACTTTGAAAGTCAAACCTGAATGCACAGGTGAGTTAAAACTCTGATAGGGCAAAACACTCAAGTGCACCAGCCCTGTTATATTGACCTGTGCCTTTTTTTATCACTTTAGGGGAAGTTTTTAGTAGATCTGCACCTACAACCAGCTTGCAGACTGTTATCCAGATTCCTCAGCTTAAAAAAAAAAAAAAAAAGAAAAAAAAAAAATCTCAGCTACTTCCCATTTGGAAGGCGTGAACAACTTAGCCCAAATTCATTATTTGATGTTTCCAGACAGGAAACTTTTTGTGTGTGTGTGAAAAAAAAGAAGAAAAAGGATCATCATTACTTTAAAATTATTTTTACAAAATGAACTGTTTCTTCTGTCCCTCCACCCTTGCTTTGTAGATATTTATCCTGCAGTACATGCCTGCACAACTAACAGAAATAAAATTTAGACTCATTATCTTCTGAGGTGGAACTAAATCACTGTAGCAGCACTAATCTAAATGAACACCATGGGGCAAACAGCAGTGAGTCAGCAGACCTTTTGCTGCAGCAGATTTTTCTTTGTAAGCGTAATACTGTTTTCAGGATGAAAGTGTAAAGATTTGTTCAGACAGCACACTGCAAGGCACATAGATTCTCAAATTCACGTTAGGAAACTTAAAACAGATAGCATGTATCCACAAAGCTTTCCCCAATTATTTCACATTTAGAAGTACATTGGCATGCAGGCAAAAAGTTAGTTTGTTAAATTAAATACTTATTGTTGCCCCCTATGTTGGCTCAAAATTTGTTTGGATCTGGACTGTTTGAATCATTTAACTGACATTGATGGCACACAGAAAAAAAAATTAAAATCCAGATTTCCTAGAACACTGTGAAAAGTGGAAATAGACTTTCTTTCTAGCCATGTGATATATTTTTGTTGGGACATCAAGGTGTAAAATACACTCTTCCAGGGCTATATTCCTGGCCACTACAGACAAAATTTGAGATTATGGGCTTTCTATCCATTACACATATAAAAAGTTAAATTAACACATTCCTATTGAAACTACAAAGCTCTATTGGTGAAAAAAATTTAAGAAGCTTGTTCAATAGCTGAAAGAATAAAATGGTTTAAATCTGCAAATATATTTAGAGAAATTTTGTCATATGGCACATGGAATTAATTTATCACTATTAGGAATAATAATGTTGCCTAATACCACACAAAAGAAATATACTTTCATTATATCCATATATTTATGTAAATTTTTCATCCTTCTGTTTCTAGGCACAAAAGGACTGATAGGCTGGGGCCCTATGCCACAAAAGGGAGATTCTCCTTTGGCTCAATATAAACGTGCAGCAAGTCTATGGGACTGCTCTTTGAAGAAAATTATGCTGAATTTCAACCCTGCAACATAAACTGTGGATGAACTGAATTAAATAGACATAGGTTTACCTGAATGAAGACAATTTCTTGAATTCTCTAAAGAATGTCAGGGCTCAGCTGCTTCCAAGACCACGCTCTGAGGCAAATTTTGATCCACCAAAATAATTGTCATGACCTTCAGTGCTCATTTTCTCTACTCTGAGCACTGTTTAAAGTTTCAATGCAATAATGAGCATGGAGGTTTACGCAGAGAACCAAGAGTTCAATTTCTACTTCAGGAACCTGAAGTCTTATTGATGAAATGAAAACAAATTATGAAACTTCAGCAAAAGTTTGGAGTAATGAGGAAAAAGGCATTGAATCAGTTTTCTCATGTTATAACACAGTCTCTTTTTTCAGTCCTATGAGCAGGGAATGGTGGTTGGATGCCTGTTGAACGCAGGTTAGAGATGGTGCTACATTGTCTACTTTAAGCTGATTTTTAATCATTGTTTTTAATTTTATGGGTTTCAAGAAGCAACATTCAAAATATTTATAGATCTATGACAGAAGTTTTAACACCGTCAAACTCATAAAATACATTAATTTAACAGAGATTGTATGACTGTTTTAGAATTCTTTTTTTCACTCTGGAAACTGGAGGTTCTCTTTAGAAAGTTGTTATTATCAACAGATTTTTCTTGTCTGATTAAAATGAGAATTAGTTTCCTCTCTCTTTTGTTTTAATACCACCTCTGTTTATTGCTTCACCTGTAAAACTGTAATGACATCCTTAGGAAGAAATTCTAATTGTTTTGGATTATGTTTTTAATTGCTTTGTTCAAGCCCATTGCACTGGCCTGCAAAAAATGTCAGATGTCTTTCCCAAATACCCACATCAAGAGGATTGCCACTCAGTCCCACTGCTTTCATCAACAGTCTTGAGCCTTCCAAATTCAGATCAAAATCTGACACTCTAAAACAGGCTTTGAGAGTATTAGAGAAACATGACAGTATTCTGGCCACAGCTCTTGGAGAGCTGGGCCTCATGTGTCAGTAGTTTTAACAGGGATGATGTGATTTTTAACTTGTTTTGAAGATTATTTTATGATGGTATTACCCATACTGGGAAAATATTCCTGTACTCATACTAATATGTTAAAATTTAATTGTGTTTATTCCTGACAGTGTTATAGGCAGTTTTAAACTGCCGTATACAATTTCAGTGGTACAGAATGTTTTCAGTTAAAAAGAACATTGTTTAACTAATTTCAAACCCAGCATCAAGACCAAATCACATCAGTCACTGCTTCTAGAAACATGACAAAACTCAACCTGCAGATGTACAAACTTGCTCTTTAGTTCAGTAGGGACTGCATAGATGAATCTGGAGTTGGGATATATCTGACAAGGGCTTGGCTGCTGTTAGGAGATGGACTTGTGTGATCCTTGTTGGTATTTTCCCTCAGGATATCCTACCTCAGGAAATTCAGTGGTAATAGGAGCCATTATTGCTTCTGTGGATGTTAAACTGAGGAATTCACTATTGTGAATATTCACTTCTGTATCAGCATGAGTTTTGATCAACATTTTCCATGTATGTGAGTCCAGGCCTCCATCTTTATGATTTCTGGCGCAGTGTGGAGGCTTTGGCCCTGCAGCTGCTCAGACCACAGCTCCTGGGTGCTCTCTCAGAGGAGACTGGGGCCAGTTTGGATCCAGATGAACAAGGATTCTAATTTAAGGCAAATGGGAACAAATTTTACTATTTAATGAAGAGTCACAGAAGAGGCTTAGTACAGTTGGATGCATGGAATAGGACATAGGCAGGACTGTGCTGTTGAGATCTCCTGAGACATGTCCTAGTGTTGAAGGAGGGTTTTTAGGAGGACTCTGAGCTGGGCTCTTCCTAACTTGCAGTTGGTGAGTGGATCCCCAGCGGGGCTTGCCAGCAGCATGGATCCCATATGACTGCAGCAGGTTGCAAAAGGACAAAACATCTGCAGAGTCACTCCACAGCCAGGAGTAGCCATAAGGAAGTAGCCCAGCTGTGAGCAGGAGGCAGAATTTCTCTTCAGGAGATGCATAAAATGCAAGCTGGCTGAATTGCGGTTGCTCTGGAAACCGTCCTTTGAGTGTCTTTACTCCTGTAAGTGTAATTTCTCAATCATAATATTACACTACTAATGTTCTGGGTTTTAATACCCCCTCTTAGAGCCAAAAGAGAAAGGAGAAGGCGGAAGTACAGCTGATTACAGATTGAAATAAGTGAACATACATTTACCTGAATATATAATATTGTAATAACATTAACAAGCACTGCATTAACATTTATTTGAAGGACTGATTAAAATAATTGCAAATGCATGTATTTGATGGCATGGGTGTCTAATCAGATTTTTAAAAATGTCTTCTGTTTTGCTTTGGGGTTAAAATCCATGTAAAATCTATTCATGAGCCTTGAAAAACAGTAACAGTAGAATGGTGTAACCATGGGGTATTTTAAGGGACACTTCCAAATCCTGTTTAAGAAAAAATACAAGTTTATAAAACAAGCTATTTAAAAGTGCATAAATTCTTAGATGTTGTTTTTATTTAATTCATAGCTTCTTTTTTTGCTTCTACAAGAATAAAAAGCCATCTCCTTCTGTATGTCTTGGAGCTTTCCCAATGTTTTGTTGTTTGAAGTAACTTCTTGTAAGCAAAATAAGGCTGGTGGGTTTTCCTTTTTTCCAAACAGAAGGAAACAGCAGCGGCAAGAAAATGACAAAGAAATAATCATCAAAAGCTGCATGAGATTTTTTTTTTTTTTTTTTTACAGTTGTCAGAGGGGATAAAGCTTCTGTTGGAAGCAAAGCAAGGAAATATTCAGAGGGGATAAATATCCATGGAAACATCTGTCCCTGCAGGGAATGAAGGCAGGAGGCAAAGACACAGGGCATGTATAACTGGATAAATTGGTTCGTTGGTATTTAGGAGGGATGACTTCTGGTTTTGAAAAAATAAAGGAGAATTGTTGACCAATACAAACCTCTTTTTGAGGGAGCAGAAGTTCAGGCTTTTGGTGACAGATCGGGTGAGTGACGAATTAGTTGAGAGAGTCAGAAAAGCATTAAGGTATCTAATACAGAGGAGACAACAGAGCAACCACCACACCACAGCATCTGATTTCTCAGAGATCCAAGCACAGAGGACCACAGAAAGTATAGCTGTACTTGCAGCATTTTGATTCCAAGGGCACAGATATTAATCAAGGTGCTTTAGAGATGTCCGTGAACTGATGAAATATCATGGGATCAGTGTTTGTGAATACAAATTCAGTGATAAATGTTTTTCTGACTAGGGTTTATGGATAGTGACTGTAGTTTGTTCTGTAAAAATAGGATTGGAGGAAAAGAAGTTATTGATTCAAACTCATGGGCAATTCAGAATAATGTGGCCCAGATTCTTGTACACTACAGCTCTGATTAGTGAAAATTAAACACTTGAGAGCTGTGGACATCTGTTAGAGATTACCCCATCTCAAGGCAAATTACAACACAGACCAGTTGAACATCTACACATGAGACAAGAAATGTGTTTTTGTGGATGGCAGCTTTGCTGTACTCCAAACTATGGTGGAAATTCAGGCTGACCCAGAGGCCCCAGATGATCTGTTCAGGGACAAGACCCCAGCCCTACAGGCTTACTGCTTGTGCACAACACGCTGTGTGATGAGGATGCCCAAAACAGGGAATCCCAACAGGAGACATTCAGTTTGTGCCATAAGCTGGGACAGGCTTTCTGGTAACATATTTAATAGAGAAATATTTTAATGTGCTAAAGGGTTTCAACACTTTTGGCACCCAGCTGCTTTATCTGAACATACATGGACTGAGATCCGGAATGACACATTTGGAAGCTGTAAAAAAGCCTTCACAAACTGTTTTTGTAGTGGTCATGTGATGATGATGAATCACATTTCTAGAGATTTCTCTCCCTCTTTTCCACTTTCATGGATGTGGTAGTGTAGAGGCAATTTGAACAAGTGGCCTTTTTTCCACTCAGACACTTCAAACTGTGTATAACAATAAAAGCAAAGGGGAAGGCTGCTTGGGTTTTCATTGCACACTGCAGTGTGCTGAGAAATAGTCATTTCAAGGACAGGTAAACATAAAGAAATAAAGTAATTCTGCTGATGCTTTGCTTCTGGTGACAGAAGTTTGGCTTTCCTGGTGTGCAGAGACCCAATATTTGGATTTTATGTCTTTCAAGGCTTGAAATCTCATACAATTTAAAGCACAGATTTGACTCTGACATATATTTGTTTGTTTAGTGAAGTAAACCTTGTCATATAATCTCTAGACTGCAGAAGAATATGTAGTAGTGCAACCCCATACACTTTAGGTGATTCAGTTAAGGAAAATTATCCTGTCTAATGACTATTTAGAAAATTATTATTTGATTATTTTCATAGTTCAGGAAAGATTTGTTTGTTTGGATTTTTTTACAAGGATTTAATATACATCTATACAACCCAATTGGATCTTTATATCTGAGGATATATATTTCTAGCCTTGTTTACTTGGATATTTGTATCCAACATGCCCTTGTCAACAGCTTCCCCTGTCTTGACCTCAGCACTGTGTCCTATCCTGGAGTTTTCAGCATGTTCAAGAGAACTTGAATCCTAGTAAAAACTATTTCTTTTGCAGGTATGAGCTTGCAGCCACACTTGTTCATATTTCAAAGCAAGAGTATTTGATATCCAAGCAGTATAGTATATAAGCAAACATATATTTTTACCTTTAGGGAAAGTATCCTTCTTTAACACCAGTCTCTCTTCCCACACTGCAGCTGTCAAAATTCTTACGTCAAGACACCACTGCTGCTGCTTGAGACATGCTTGGTGAGATTCATTTTATCTAACTCTAATATCTTAAAATCTGTGCATTTATATCCTTCTTTCATCTGGGATAGTGTTTATTTTCATCCTAGTAGCTGGCACAGCGCTGTGTTTTTGATTCAGGATGAGAATAAGGTTGATAACACTGATGTTTTAGTTGCTGCTGAGCAGTGGTTTACACTAAACTCTGGACTTTGCAGCTTCTTGATCTCTGCCAGCAAGAAAGCTGGAGATAACAAGTAGCTGGGAGGTGGCACAACCTGGAGAGTTGACCCCAATGGACCAAAGGGACATTCCATACCATGTGGCATCATAGTCAATATATGAACTGGAGTAAAATCTGGCAGGAGGTCACTACTCTGGAACTGACTGGTACTGGTAGGACAAGTAGTGAGCAAATGTTTTTCACTTGCATCACTTTTTTTTTCTTGGGGTTTATTTCTTATTTTTCGTTATTTTCATTATTGTTGTTGTTGCTATTTTTCCATTAATCTGTCTTTATCTCAACCTACTTGTTTTACTACCCTTATTCTACCAATTCTATCCCATGTTTCCCAGTGGCAGTGTGGTGCTCACTTGCCAGCTGGGATTAAACCACAGCTTCCATCCCTTCTAAATGTTTGTCTAAGCTAAGTAGCACTGAAAGTGCACTGTTCCTTCCATCCTCTCTTGCAATTGAGACAATTAGTTGAAATGTGCAACCTTTGTTTCCTTACTTGCCACTAAATGGAGATGAATCCCAACCTCTGCTTTCACACGCTCCATTTCCTGAGCAGCTGCTGTTTTAGGTGATTGTGTAGCTGCGTTCACTGCACAATTTGTAATTTTCTGACTCCTGATTATAACTGCACCACCTGAGGAGCCTAGAAACATCTTTTTGATGAAGTACTCTGGAGAGCACCCAGAGCCTGCACCACCATAGGTCTTCAAGGTGCTCTGTGTAATGACATCTCAGGTCACAGAAATAGTGCTGTTACCTCAGCACAGTGTTTCATCCATGCAGGCAGGGATTAAACTGTGTTCTGCTTCAGGTTGGTAACAAGGATGTACTGCTCCCTGCTCTGAAGGAAATTCTACTGCCAGTGTCTCTGAGCTCTATACACTGCTCTGCCTGGTGTACATTGGATCTGTGCTTTATTTTCCTGTCCCTTTGGTCCTAATAAATCACAACACAAAAGTCAATGGATATAACAAATCACATACTGTCCCCAAAAAGTAACTTCATAGTTCCTCATGCTGCATGTTGCCACTAATTCCTCAGGAATTATACCTGACTTACGTTGCTGAAAATGGAATCTGCCTGCAGATGAGTGGGGGTGTGAAGCTGCTGGTGATATTTTTACCTCACTTTCATGTCCTGATTAATGCTTCCTGGCAGTTTTTCAACAATAAACAACATGCATTAATGACTTAGCAGCAGAAGAGTCCATTTACCTTGCTATTTCTTCTTTATATGGGTCACATATTTGTTAGCAAAGTACCTTCTTTTGCAAGACAAGCATTCATTGAATCTCCAAATATATCAAGTTGCATTGTGACTTCATTCATAAATTAAACTTCCTGTGGTGGAGTGAGTTTATTTCAGGAGGCAGGAGGGAAGCCTTGTTATTATGCTTTTGTCTTGTTAAACCTTGTTATTATGCTTTTGACTTGTTAAACCTTGTGATAGGTGTATTTATGATTCCAAGACAAAGTTTGAGTTTTGTTTAGGCATTAAAGAAAATCTTGGTGCCCGTTGAGAACCCAATACTTATCAGGAACAAGTTATTCATCCAGAGAAGGGCTGGGCACTGCAACAGGCTCCCCAGAAAAGTGGTCAGAACACCAAACCTGACAGAGTTCAAGAAGCGTTTGGACAATGCTCTCAGGCACATGGTGTGATTTCTTGGGAAGTCCCAGGCAGGCCCAGGAGTTGGACTTCATGATCCTGATGGGTCCCTTCCAACTAAGATTCTATAATTTGTTTTTCATCATTTGAATTAGCTATTTCCATAAGAAGCAAAGTTTTAAAGATTTTTGATTCTGAACCATCAAAATGCTTGTTTCAATTATTTCTGCTCCCCTGATATCTCAACTGGAATGTTTGCACTAGATGTTAATGTAGTAAAATCCAATTTGAAGCATTAAAAAAATTAATGTAAAAGTAAACATATTATCAGAACAAGGCAAGAAAATAATTCTAAGTTATTTCATTTACATTTTGGGCATAACTGTCCCAGATGGCTCAGACTTAGGAAATTATTTTCATAAAACTGCCCTGACAGAAAATTAAGTTTGTTTTTTCCCCTGTTCATTCATATGCTTTTTCACATAATTTTTAATATTTGCTTTATATTTTTTTGGAAAATAAGAGACATTCTGCTGCAGCTGGATTTTGTTTCTAATCAAGTACTGATGATTCAATCTAGAAATTTAATTGTCACCATTTTGCTGCTTTTCCTGCTATTTTTGATGCAAACAATCATTTTAACTTCTGAAAAACATACTTCATTGCAAGACATAGAAAAGGTAAAGGAAAAGCAAATAAAATAGGAAATGGAAATGGAAATGGAAATGGAAATGGAAATGGAAATGGAAATGGAAATGGAAATTATGTATGCCTCTGTAGAATTACTTTTATTGTTCATCTAACAGAGTACTAAACCCTATCTCAGTAGAACAGGGAAGATGATCTAGTTGATTAGTGTCAGTGGAATGTGGGTAAAAAGCAGGTGACAACTTCCTATTTATCCACTGTGAAAGAAATCTTGTGGTACAGCACCACCAAAAGAGTAATCTTTCTTCCAGGATTAAAATCAAAGTATATCACCTTTCCCCGATGACTTAAGAATTCCAAATAGGACTTCTGAAATAAGAAGTCATGAAGGTGAGTCAGGTGGTTGAATCTTTCTAGCTTTTACATTTATTTGTTGTGGAATATTGTTATTAATGACAAAGTTGTATGGGAGTGCCATGAGTAAAAATTCTTTTTTACTCATTGTTAAGATTTAATATTAATTCCCAGGGCTACCAAATTGTGATGTGAAACAGTTGTGGAAATTCAGCCATATGTTTCAAAGTTGGAAATGGCTAGCAGAAAGCAAAATATGTCTTGATCCAAAATGAGGCATATCAATGAGAAGTAACCTGTGACTGAATGTCAGAAGAGACATCATAAAATTACCATTTTCCTTTTGTTTTGCAAGCAGATGGTGAACTACTTAGAGAATTAATTGTAGCACAATGAGCTCAGGACTTCTTTGGTTTTTGGCTGAAGGACTGCTTTTGGAATAGGTAGCTCTGAGACAATGCAGTTAAGTTTATGGAAAAAAAAAACCCACTCTTTTTTTCTCTTTTGCGAGAGCTTAGGCACATTGGAATAAAAGCTGATGTGTTGGTTTTAAAACAAACTACATACTCATATAAAACATAGTTCTACAGTACCCTGAAAATGAAACCATAAAAAAGTGATTGCTTGTTTTTTACTGTAGACATTTACAGTTGATTTGGCTCCCTGGCAGGCTGCAGGGACAGTGGAAGCAACACACTCCAGAAGAGAGCTGGGTAAGGCATCTATGCAAGGAGGTTTAGGGAACTTCAGTTTCCACAGCGAGGCTTTAGTGTGTCCCCAACAACTAAAGCTAAGAGAAAGGTGTCTGGCATGGTGGCACCATTCACCTCAGCAGTGAATAGAAAGTCTGGAAGACCACCTAGTTTGGAGCTGATTTGTATCTCCCACGTAGTTTGCATTGTTGGAAGAGGCTCACCCAGCTCCATTGCTCCACTCAATGCCAAACCCAGCTTAGTGGTGAGCTGATGATTCCATGATGGTGTGGCAGGGCGATGCAAAATATTACAGTTACAGTCTGAGCATTGTTGTAGAACAAATGGCATTTTTAACTCTGCAGCTGGGTTTTGGAGAAGTTCTTAGAATTATAAAACCCAAAATCACAGAATTATTTGTGTTGGAAGGGACATTTAAAGGTCATCTATTCAAATCCCATTGCAATGAGCAGAGATATCTTCAACTAGAGCAGATTGCTCAGAATCACGTCTAACCTGAACTTGAAAGTTTCCAGGGATGAGGCTTCTACAACCTCTTTTTATTTTATTGGCTTCTACAAATTCTTTTTATTTTATTGTCTCAGTTTTGTGAAATTTATGCTCACAATGGCACCTCTTTCAAGGAAAAAAAAAAGTAAATATAAATAACCATAGTATCTTAGTCATTAAATAATAAATTCAGTTTATATAAAAACCTAGGTTATTGAGCTAACCTTTCTTTTCCAATGGGAAAGTTCTGAAATATATGGGGTTTACAAGAGTAAAAGTAGGAAAGAAGCATACTAGATTATAAATTTCAGTGCACATTTTCTTTATGTTTCTCTGAGCTCATGCTAGAATATCTCTCCAGCTTCTGGAATGTGCAGCATTTTTCTTTGATTTAGTTATACTAAGAGAAATTCAATTCCTGATGTATAACTGTTGCTTTTGTTACTAATGCACAAAGAGCAGAATTCTTGCTTCCATAGCCTTGGTGATTCTGAAGTGCTGACAATACTATCAGGCTTTCTGTCTGGCAGTGAAAGCAGGAGGTGTGACTATGGTTCTGAGGAAGATGAAATGCCAAGAGTGAAGTGTAATTTATTTTAGAGATAGTTTCTAGTGATTTGCCCCAAGGAACACTTATGTTTATTTTTTTTATACTTCCTTTTATCCTAGAAGATAAATCTTAGATTTTTATAGTTAAACCAGAAGCTATAGAAATGATACTTATCAATATTATCATATACAGAAACTAGAAAATGTAGGAAGTATAGAGATCTGGGGAAAATAGACTTAGGAAATAAGAAAAGCCTACATCCTACATGGCTCCTTGTAAGATCTCAAAATAAGAAGAACCTAGACGTGACTGCCAAGTTCTGAAGATGATCAAAGTTAATCAGCAAAGCTGAAAAGCACTGGTGAACCTCCGTGATAGTACAGCATGGTGCACCCATATCTAACATTAGCTGCCAGGATTGTGTCTAACATATAGAATACATGTTCTATACAGATTTTTTTTCCTTACACTGGCACTGGTGTGGTGGAGCTACTTTGGAAGATTACAAATAGTTAATTCTGCTTTTTGATTATTTCTGTTATTATTTTGTTATTTTTTCCTTCTTTTTCTTTGTTTGTTTGTTTTGTTTTGTTTTTTTTTTTTTTTAGCTTATAGCTATGTATGCAAAACCCTGTGAAACAGAGGAGGAGGGTGAGGGAAAGTGTGTAAGGGACACGAGGCAGTAGAGGCTGAGAGTATGGTTGGGCTGCAGAGCAAAGTGGAAGATTTCCTGAGTAGTAAGTCTGAAGACACAGGATTACAAATAACAAAGTTAATAGATAAAATACTTTTTCCCATCTTTTATTAAAAAAAAAACACCATAGGAGAAGCTTACACAAAAAGACATGAAGACACTGCTGATCAGAAATATACCTTAAATGTATACTATGGTTTGTGGGCAGCTCATCAAGGAAAAGCTGTAAAATAAGTGTTGGATGGAATAAATATCGCATTGTGTTTCTGTTCTGAAAAGCAGCCTCAAAATCTGAGTGACAGGACGAGGATGTGCCCAAGGGCACTGTGGGGATTTGGCTGAGGGTAGTAGCGCCCTGTTACATCTGCACAAAGGTGGGGAGGGGTGGAATGTGGGCAGAGCAGAAAATTTGCGTTAGGAGCATTGTAGAGGGGTACCAGAAGACTGAGACTACCTCAGTTTGCAAGGGAGAACTGCCAATTTGTAGGGTCTAGGGATGTGCTCAGGGCAGTAAGCTCAGCTCCTCTGCAGAGGACAGTCTTGTGGTGTACTGAAAATGATGCATCTGTTGAATTAATGACACTGATGAGATCTGAGGGGAGGCCATCCAGTACCTCTCAGCTGGGCAGAATTGATTAGGGAACTGTGAGGAGGCTCTAGCCGGGAAGTTTTATAGCAAAGAATGGCTGACTCAAAAAAAATGTCAATGAACAAGCAAAAAGCTATTGAGCTCAGCACTTACAATAATAAGGAGGCTTTTGATTTCTTTTATTGTGATCAGTCATATATATTTGCTGACAAAACTCTCGACTACCTGTGATGAAATCTTTAATTTACTTCAGTAGACTCAGGTAGTCATCTTTATTTTCTCATTTCCACTGGTGTATGAAATCCTGATAAGAAAAATAGATGCACTTTTTTCATTAATGAAAAACAGCCCTATTATGATATCATATTCAAAAGGCACATGATATTGTGTTTGCTGGTAAAGTGTCAGATGAGAGTGTTCTTCATCTGTTGATTTGAATGCCCAGGAATACAAATCCCTACTCTCAGAGGGAATCTACCTTTCATGCTTCATGAAAATGAAAGTAGATTGATTTTTGTACAGTTAAGGCTTCATGTATTTCTTAGCAAGGGTGATGCTTGCCATCTGTTCTAGGACAGAGTCAGAGCCTCTGGGGCTGGCAGAACACGCCTGGACTAAATACTCTGTAGGGGATGGTGGAAACAGCCCTGATTTTATTTGATCAAGGAACTGACCTATAGAACCCACAAGCTACAGCCACAAAATGCTGCTTTCTTCTAGGAATTTCAAAACTAAGCCTGTTTGTTGAAGGCTCAGGTTGGATATTAGAAAAATGTACCTCCCCAAGCGGGGTTTGGACACTGGAACAGGCTCCCCAGGGAAGTGGTCACAGCACCAGCATGGCAGAGTTCAAAAAGCATTTGGACAATGCTCTCAGGCACATGGTGTGATTATTAGGGTGTTGTGTGCAGGGCCAGGAGTTGGACTCAATGACCATTATGAGTCCCTTCCAACTCGGTTTATTCTGTGATTGTGTGATTTTGTGAAGCTGAGTAGTGCATTTAACTGAGAGTAGCACAGCTGTGACTGTGCAATGGGAATGGGATGGAAGAGGCCAAAAGCAGTGAGAAGCTGTTTAATTACCAGCATTTAATGATAGGCTAAAGCATTTCCTGTGGTCTCATAAAGAGAGATCTTTTACATGCTGAGGTATTTCCATGGGATAAGCAGCAAGGTCATTGCATCTTCACTTAAAAGAATCTGAAATTTGTCAGGTGCCAAAGAAGAGAGAAGGTAAATATTTTAAAGGGGAATAATGGACACTTTTAAAACAATATATGAGTACTGGGAAATTATATTAAGTTATAAGAGGCCTGCTTTTCATTAATGAAAAAAGTGCATCTATTTCTTCTTGTCAGGATTACATACACCAATGGAAACGACAAAATAAAGACAACATCCCGAGCCTACTGAAGTAAATTAAAACACAGTTTTTTAAAGGGGACTTTTTTTTCTCATTAGTAATTTTATCATCATAAAAGTAAATTTAGAGAGAGACCAAGATTGTAGTGCCAATAGTTCTCATCCGACCTGAGACACATAGACAAGATGATGCTAGCTAATGTGTACATGAAGAGGTGAGAAACCTCACTATAACTTAACTTTCCCCATACTGAATTCCTCATTGTAGGCAATGAGAAAGTCCCGACTCCTGGTTTAACCACCAAGGAAATTGTTCTATATCACTAAGTTCCAGAGTAAGAAGAATAATGAAAATTTTTGCCCAAATAAAATCACCTTTTTTAAAAATTATTCTTATTTGTCCTAGAACACACTAATGTTGAATAATAATGACTGTGTCTAAGTTTAAAGTTGTTTTCAATCAAAGAACTGTTTTGGACTCCTCACTCCGAGCTCTTCTTGACTCCTATGCAATTTGGAGCTTTTTGGAGGTGATGTTTTCAAACCTGAAGAAAAATTGCTCCAAGTGGGTGTAGCCTTGATAGTTAAGACAGTCAGTGTCTCCTTATGCATTTTGCATGATTCTGCACAGTTCACCAATGCTTGATATAGAAGTGAAAAAGTTTAAGAAAGACAGAAATTCTAGATGGGATTGCACTGGATGGATGTCAGTATTACTCCACAGTTATCATCAGGCAGCCTTCCCCCCTTCTGTATCCATGTGAGCAGCAGGAATAATTATAGCCAAGTAATGCTGTTACAAAAGGAGGTTTTAAAAGGGAAGATTTCTGTCAGGTATAGCTCCCATGTCTTCCATTTGACCCAGACAAAAAATTTTGCCTTCTTTCATAGATGCTGGGGGAAAATTCCACAACTGTTTCTTTCCTCAGAGGCTTGTCCACTATTGTCCTGCTGGGATGTACCCTTCTGCTGTGGCTTCAGCACTGCTGCGGCTGTGAACTGTGATAATTTTACCAGATGTTTACGTCCTGTCACTGAGATTAAAGACTTTAATCTTTCCCAGCCATTTCTCTTCCTAATTTGCTGAGGAAAAACTGTTTCTCACTGGCATTGTAATATTCAAGCTAAACTCTATTACTATAAAGTAATGTAAAAGTGTGGTATAGATAGTGGATCTCAGTAGGCAAATAAAGGCCTCTGAAAAACATAACTTAGTGAAATTATATGTCCTCTTAAGACTGCTGTAAATTACAGGGGATGCAAAAATATTCTGCCAGGCCAGCTAACTTTGACTTACATTTCTCTCTCTCTTGCCATTTTCTTTCTTGTTTCTTTTCTCTACAAGATTTAACAAATGGAGATTATACTTTGCATCTGACACAAATCGTGTATCTGTGCCATTGCCTGCATTCCTGATCGTGTTGCTTTCTGTGTGAAATTATACAAGAAAGTAAAGCTCCCTATAATCAATTCAGCAGCTGAACCCTTGTCATGATGCAGAATTTTTCCCCCTCTTGTCTGAGTGTTGTTGAGGATCCTTTTAGATAAGGAAAAATTACAGATTCTTTCTTAAAATATCTCTAGATCAAATTTGATTTCTGTAGGACACCAAAGCCTGTCTCTGATGTGTGCCTCTGTCTCTCATTCACAGAAATGTTTTTCCCTGGCTCTTTTTCAGTTCATGCTTTTCACTTACAAGGATGCCCTATATTTCTACTTTACAGGCATTATTATGCAAGACTGTATTAAAAAACACTTTTTTTTTTTTTTTTTGGTAGAATTGTTTAGGAGGGATTCAGAGTCTGATCCCAAGTAAATCTTGACTTCACTTTCACAAATTTGAAACCAAGTCTGTGTTATAGTACAGATGGCAAATTTGACATACGTAATTGTATTTTTATTAACCCCTAGAGCATCATGCAATTAAGGTAAAATATTGAGAAGAATATTCAAAATATTTTATTTCTATTTAAGTAGAAGAAATATCGTGGTTACAGTGATTCATAACTCTCTTTCATCATACTATATTTAATGGTAAGTTCAGCTGGTTCATTCTTCAGCTTCACTGGAAATACATATGGGGTTTCAGTATAATATTACAGTCACTTGGAGAGTCTCCCTGGAGTCATTAGCAGCTCTCTGACTTCACCAGTTAATACAGGTTAAATACTAAATTTTCTTAACCTCCCCTGTCATCTCATAAGGAGAACTCAGAAAAATAGGATAATAAAAATGACAGCTTTTTTTTTTCTAGTTGCCTCTTCCTAATTTCAAGCCTAATCAAACCCAACTATTTAAAGGTTTACTGAATGCACAGAATAAATTTGAAAATTCAATGATTCTTAAAATTTCACTTATAAAATAAATAGATTGGTTTATCACTACTTAATGAAATCTTCAAAGGGATGTTTGTTCTGATTTCTTATCTATTGTTTTCTGACTAAACAAGGTCTGGTCTTTGATGGATAATCCATATGGTTACTTTTAGTTTCTAAAATATATATCTTTACTTATTAGACAGTGAAAGTAGCCTTGTATTTAATCTGTTTTTGAAATCAGACTCATCCTGAAAATTACTGCAAATATAGCTCTCTAGGCAGAAGAATTCAAATACGAACAATAAGCAAAAACAATCATACTATTAAGATGTATATAGGTTTTTCCATCAAATAAAGGAGAATAAGAAATACAGGAAATATTTTTGCAGCATGATCATATTGCACAGGGGAAACTCAAATATGGCTGCCATGAGTCATTATAGAGTAATAACATCTTTGATATCTTTTAAAAATCAGCCTATTGTCTAAAAAATTAGTGCCTAATCCACAAATAAAGCATTATGTATATAAACCACATTGAAGATAAAACAAAAGGCTATCAAGAAACATCAGGCATTAAATTAATTATTAGTAACTCTGTTTCAGTTTCCTTTGTTTCCTGTTTACTTTTTAGCTCCAGATATTTCTAGGATTAGGCTAAAGTTTATATGACATTTTTCTGGTCATTATTTGCTGGGTTACCAGTTTGGCAAGGGGTTGTTCTCACCAGAACTGTTTCCTTCACTGGCCCACCAGTACATTTAAGTGATAAAAATTTGGTTTGTGAAAAAATTTTAGTGGTTGTAACCACAAGGTAATAAAGGTAAGTTGTTATACATTCATAAACACAATTGCTCTGTTTGGATTTTGATCACAATGGAAATATTAACCATTATTCCCAATTCTCTTGAAAGGAAAGGAAGTCTTATTCCCATCATTGCAGAAACAAGAAGATGAACACAGAGAAAATAACATGAGATGGTAATTTGAGTTCTTTCCATCATCATAATTTTCATCAGCCCCACGTTATTAATGTTTTAGAACAAAAAAAGGTAAAAAAAAATATTATAAGTTTTAAAATAAAATCTTAGTATCTAAAAACTTTAAACAGGAAAAAGACAAACAGTTCTATTCAATACATTAATGAGCCGCAGGTCATGCACCCAGGCAAAGTACAACAGCTGTTCTTTCAGGGAAAATGAACCATTGGTGGCAACTTATCTTAGGGCTTTAAGCTATACTAGGCTTAAAACTCTGTTCTTCTCTAATTTCATACCAGTATTTTCAACCTTATATTAATTGTTTTGTAGTATTACAAAGACCTCTGAAAAAGATTTGGTTTTTAATTAAACCAGGAATCAATGTAAATATTATGACAGAGCATGATGGAATACCTCAAGATGAATGTTGGAGTTTGGCTTATGGTTGGGCCAAAGTTGCATAAAGATATAAAACTAATTTCCTGGAATATCCTTTTGAGATGTCTGAGCATTAAGTTATTTATTGATAAAGGACAATTTGATACACCAGAAATATTATTAGAAGACTTAGTTGGGATTTGTCTAACTTTGCACATTAAAAGGTTACCTGGCTTGACTAAGAGCCTTATCAAGGTTCCTGGGGCTCAACAAGAAGCAGAGTGGCACACTTTCAACCCAAAATATATTAATGATTTGTCCAAATTGACTTCAGAACACAGTAGGCCATCCCAAATTTTTAAAAATTATTTAGATGCTACCTTTTCTGGACACACCCTAATTCCACATGATCTGAAAAACCTATCCAGATGTTTCCTCACTTCAGCTGAATTCATGTTGTAGGAAAGACACTGGAGAAAACATTTACTACTATTAGTTGATAAATATGACAAGATTCCAAATGGGACAAAATACACCATTCAACAGCTTGCTGGTGAAGGTGAATTTGAGAAACCTTCAAAACAAATTGACACACTCCCTGGAGAGGTTGTGCAAGAACTAACTCAGGTTCTTCTTATTCCCAATTGAGAAAAAGTGTCACCTCCAAGGGATAATATAACATATGGTTTGGTCATCAGTTTCAGGATGGAATGAATTCCTGTGTGAAAGTGTCACTTTCTCTCTTCACTGATTACAGAGGGGTCTTTATTGGACCGTACTTGCTGAACTAGAATCCCATTAAATGATTATGCTGGGGTTTTTTTGGAGAATATCCATGTTTTAAATGGGATTGCTGTTTGGTCCTGGGCATGTCCCTTCCCTTCCCTTCCCTTCCCTTCC
>PYHW01010767.1:4951496-4980745 GCA_013186435.1 Turdus rufiventris
TTGAGAGATAACATCTATTTGATTTGGTCTGGAATGTGTGTGTGTGGCTCTAACCAAAGTTAACAAAACTAACTGCTGATGTTCACAACAAAACTTGGAAAAGAGGTTCCCTCCCTTGTGCTCTGTAGTGCAAGAAGATCTGGTTGATAACACAAATTCCAGGAGTGAACTGTCTCTCACCTTCATCTTCTTTATTTTTCTAGCTGTAGTGCCTTGTCCTGTATTTGCTTTGCTTTCAATGTGCTGCAGTTCATGAGGACATAAAGTATATTGACCATCTCATAGGCTATTATTTTACTGTGAGATTATTTTCTTTCTCATAAAAGGCTGTTAAAAGCTCACGTGATCTTTATTAGTCTTTGTATCTCTAAGAAGTTCAGTGAAGAATTCATATTCTGAACATAGATGAGGCAAGGTTTTTCAGGGTAAATATTTTATTTTATGAGATCATCTGTTGTAGCTGAAGAAAGGCCTGGCCACTTTCTGGTTCATAAAACCTCCCACTGTGTTGCTGGTCTGAAAGAGTATCAGTAACTCTCATAAAAAGTTTGGGTTTGACTCCCTGCAAACATCAACACTTAATTATGTAGTTTATCATGCTCCTCCACTGTACTTTGAACATTAATTAAAAGGCAAAAAAATTGAAACCTTTGTGCTTGGCTTTTAAGGTGAAAAGGTGAAAACCAAAGCAAGTTCTGGTCTCCCTTCACAGAGCAGGAAGGATGAAGGTGGGCACATTTAATCCTTTGAGCATCCATGGAAGGTTAGGTGCAGGACACGCATCACTGGATTGAATCTCATGGTAGAGACTCAGACTGTGCTGCTTTCCATTGAAATTCAGATCAAGAGGTGCAAAATCTGCTGCAAATTGTGTGGTGAAGAATGTGGTACCCTCCCCCAAAATGGGAACAAGGATGAAATTTTCCAGCTGTCCTTTCCCTCCCTCTTATAGCACACAGCCCACACATTCATTTCTAATTTTCAGTCACAGCTCCTGAAGGCAGTATAAATTTGCAGCTATTGAATAGCATTTAAAGATAGTCAATAATTTACTCAAAAAACATTTAACTGCTTTTCTCCCACGGCTGGCAAACAGTGACCTTTCCATTTTCAACTCAAATGATGCGCAAAGGAGTGACTGCACAAATGGGAACACTGTCAAAGACTTAAAGTTAATTCAGAGCTCATTGTCTTCATTACCATTAGCTGAACCTAATCCTGATGTTAGAGTGCAAATTTCTAAAATACAACAAATAGTGGATTCAGGATACGGGTAGCAGAACAAGGTGAGAATGCATTTATTTTGTGTGTAATTGGAATTTGGCAACAAAAATTGCATTTTAGTATAATTGCAAAATTTTCAGAAAGAAAGATGTTTGATTCTTGTCTTTTTATTTATGAAGGGCAAGAATTGAACCTTTTTGATCCCAACTGCACCTTTGCATTAGAAAGATCCCATGCCTATTAAAATGATATAAAAGTATTCATTGCAGGAAAGAAGAATGTCTTACTGCCCCCATCTCACTGTCAAATGACTTTGTTTACATGCTAATTCCCTCCGCAGGGACATGCCTCAGTGGCATGTCTTTTGGCTAATTAAGATCTGGAAATTCAACATTCTAATCTGCACCTTAAATTCATAAATGATAGTCAGGGTGGGAATTGAAGCTCTTGTGAATATCCCTGTACCTCACAATGTGTCACATGCATTAACCTTCAAAGAATTGTACAGTAATGGTTCAGAGTACTTCAAACACTTAGGAGTGATCTTTTCTAACTTCATTAATTGCTATAATAATTACATAGTTAATCATGTCACAGAAAAGCTGAAAAAATAGATAACAAACCACAAGTCCTCTTTTCATAATTTCAGTATTCTTTTTAGTTTTGCTGTAAAGACACAGTAGGATTTTAAAAAAAGAAATCAATTATATGCAAGTCTGCAAGTTTATTTTGGCCTTTGTAGAGGAAGACAATTGCTTTTATGAAAACATCTAGATATTTATGTTTCAGCATCTCAGTCTGTAATGCTGAGATTTATGCCTATTTGGAAGCTCTTTCATGGGTTTATTTCCAGCATGTTCCATCAAAAATGAGAGCAAAAGCCACCGTCATCTTAGGAGAACTATAATTCAAATGAAGAAACAGCACTGAATTAAACTTAGCAAGAATGGGTTGGGCAAGGAACCCCAGTCCTGGTACAGAGGGAGTACAGAGCAGATGAGGTGCTCTTTCCTCTCAAACTTCTCTCTCCATTTTTAACTAGAAGAACACAAAAGGCATGAAGAGAAGCATTTGTACCTTATCTTACAGCAGGTGTTCTGCAAGCAACAGAGGACATTTGCCATGCTTTCCAGACCTGATCTGCAGTTGAGAAGACTCATCGAAGAGAGAGGGGGAAAAGTACCATCTGTGAACTCATGTTAAGAACCATACGTGAACTCCTGTTAAGTCCTTGCCACCTACGATGTAAAACGCTGAGCACGCCCTACGTCTTTCCTCATGCCTAAGTGAGGAAAACATGCAGCCTACAAGTTTTGTTTGTGTTTCCAGACTCCCCAAAGAGTAGCTGCATTCTTACCATGGTCCTCTCTTTTGTCAAAGGAGTAATCAGACAGCCTTAAAAATGTTCCTTTTCAGATCATGGGAAAGTATTTACAGCAAATATAAAAAGCTTATAAATAACTGTGCTTTTGCTTCTCTCAAGTATTACTTCTGGGTGTCCATGTTAGTTACTTTTGTGGCTGGTGAAGTATGAGAAGGAGCCTTTGTTAGTAGAAATTCAAGCTCCAGGTTCTAGGGAGAAAATAACACCCTGGTTAGATAACAGAATCATAGAAACATGGATTATATCAAATTGGAAGGAACCCAGAAGGATCATCAAGTCCAACTTCCAGCTCCTCAAAGGACCAAAAAACAAACCATATGATGAGTAAGACTGTCATTCAGATACCCCTTGAACTGATAGGTTTGGTGTTACTCCTCTGGGAACTTGTTCTAGTGACTGACCATCTCAGACAAGAACCTTTTTCTAATGTCTAGCCTGAGTTCCTCCCAACACTGCTTCATCCCTATTGAGGGTCACCAGAGAGAGACCAGCACCTGCCCTTCTGCTGCCCTTCTTGAGGAGGTTACAGACTGTGGTAACATCACTCCTCAACTTTCTCCTCTCACAGAGAATAAACCAAGTGGCCTCAGTCACTCCTTGCAAGTTTTGTGCTCAGGGTCTTTCACAGTCTTGGCCACCCTTCTCCAGACAAACTGAAATTTGATGTCTTCTTGTACTGAGGTTCCCAAAACTGCTCACAATTTTCAAGGTGAGGCTGCCCAAGTGCAGAGCAGGACAATGCCCTCCCTTGACCAGCTAGAGATGCTGTGCCTGATGCACCCTAGGACAAGGTCGGCACTTTTGTCAGCCAGACCACTGCTGACTCCTATTCAGCTTGCCATCAGCCTAAACTGACAGATCTCTTTCTTTGGAGCTGCTCTTCAGCCTTTCATCCCCAATCTCTATGTATAAACAGGATTAACCTATCCCAGGTGCAGAATCCAGCACCTGCCCCTCTTAAAATTCTTATTTTTCTATTTTGAATTTTGTTATTACTTTTTGCTATTTTTTGGTATTAATATTATTTTAAAATCAGGCCAGTTGCGAGGAAGATGATCTTTATTCTAACAAAACCTGAATTTGCTTTTGAAGGCAAAGCAAGTGCTCGCTTCATGACAGGAAACATATATTCACTTCACTATGAGCTGGAACTACTTGTTTAACTAACTGTCTAGAAATTCATTGTTTGGATAAATGTGCCTTACCTGAATCTACTTTCTCAGAAATCAGATAGCCCAGTACAATTGGCCCTTAAAAGACAAGAAAAGGAACACTAAATGAAGTGAATGATAGCAGGTTTACAAGGTGGTCTGATTACTTTTGGAAGTCCTGATGATACTTATCTGAAAATGCTTCTGAAAATCTTATAAGCTCCATAGCATTTGTGGTGCATTTTATACATTTCTAAGTACTTTGAATTTCTGATTTTCAATAGATATCTGCATCTGATGATAACTTAAATCAGAATGAAGGTTTTCTGATTTACAGTTTGTCTCCATGAAATCACTTCGTGCTGTTATCTTCCAGGAATGATTTATGTATTTCCATCTGCTGTAGGTGAGAAATAGCTTTCCTATTGCCTTACAGACTTCGGAATAATTCACTCAGGAGGAAAATGGGACCTCTCACATTCCTTGTGCACCCATCTCATTTTGCTTGCACTCTGTAGGGAGCATGTGAAAACTACTGAGTAAAAGATAAAATGTAACAACCAGATATTTTTAGCCATTCTTTTAGCTTAGAAAACACTTTGCTTCTCTCAGAAGTTTGAGATGTGCATTTTAGTATCTTAAAATGTCTAAACATATGCATACATTTGAATATTACAAATATAGTATTAATATATAATAAATAATAGAAAAATGAAAAAAGCAACCCATAAAATTTTGACTAGGGGCTTATACACAAGAACTATTTCTAGTTTCAAATTAATCAGATTGTATATTTGGACCATAACTGGAAGTAAATTTTACTTGATTGTGCTGGTATATAAAAACATCACATACAAAAAAGAAAGTAAAAGCAAGGAAATTCAACTCTTTGCTTTCAAGATTCCTTTAAAAATCTAAACAAGCAGTTCAAAAATCATAAAATCAGAATACTTGAGAGAAATTACCTTGATTTCACTGTTAAATGTTTTTTTTTTTTATAATAAGTTTATCCATTTCATTTATCCAAGCAGTGTCTGATGCTCTCCTTGTATTGTCTTTCAATGCAATCATGGATGTGAATTCTGAAAGGAGCACTTGAGCTTGGAGAAAAGCCTTGTAAAAATAGATACAAAGATACTTTCAGAGACAATTTAGAACAGTGAACACTTGACTTTTGCTCTATTTGTTTCAAAACAAAGTAAGCAAACTCTTCAGAGCTTATTGACATTATCGGATCATCTAAAATATGTTTGTACTAATTACCTGCTTTGAGTAGGTTTGTTTTGTATTATTCTTCATAAAATGAAACACATTACATTCAGAGGGGCTGCAGAAATAAAATATCTGAAATACAAATTCGTGTTTCTGTGCCTCCACTTTCCAGTTTGGAACAATGGAAAGAGGACAATCCCTAGCCCTTGTCACCAGCTCTGTCCGCAGTGATGGGAAACCTGTGGGCAGACCTTGTGCAAGCTCTTTGTGTTCCAGTTGCAGAAGAGGGAAAGATTCCACTTCTAAAGTACTCTGGGGCACGTGGATGAAAGTTCTGTTTACCATTAGGGCTTCTTCTCTTCAAGGTGTTCAAGCCGTGTATGAGTGAAGAGTATTTAGATGAGGAAACGAACCAAAGTATACTGCCATTTGAACACATGATCTCTTCCTTTAATATTTTTAAAAGAAAATGATTCTGTATTGGTGATTATGTATGCAGTGTGCTGAATTGTGAAGTATTCTCAAGTATGCAAAGCTAGGGTTCATTAAAATTGCTCTGCTTCAGCTGAAAATACTCTTAATTCAATAGACAAGGTACCAAACATGAAATATCTTGATGGAATGTATTGTGCTGGGAAAGGAGACTACACCAAGCAAGGAATAGTGATGTGCATAAAATTAAATTGTCATTCTTCTTGACATAAATATTATTTCTCTTGAGAACAAACCTCTATCAATATATTTAATAGTTACAGCTTCTACCAGATGATCATGTTACTGTTTGATTGCAATAGACAGAGATATAAGACAAAATGACAAAATTCTCCTTTCACAAGCAAGTTAAAATTCTAGTAGAGCATCTAAACTGGGCTCACTTTATTTTAATCCCTAAAATTAATTTGCCCATTAGCAGGTCAATTCTTACACTTATGTAGATTTCTTTAAGTTGTAGCAATTATTTCTTTTCTTTCAGTTGCTTCTTTTCTAAATATTGTTTGTACTAGCATGGGGAAAAGAGGAGTCTTAAAGGCCAAATCCCATCTCTCTTCAGTATTTTTTTTAGTAGCAATTCCCTGGTAGTTCTCATTGCACTTTTCTAAATCCTACACAATGCTTGGGATTTGTTTCTTTCTTCTCAGACTTTTGAATTTCTCTGCCTCTCCTTTTTCTCTTCTGCACGTGCCATTTTATTTTTCTATTCTCCTTTATCTTCCTCAAACCCTTTTTACTGCAGTGCACTGAGCCTGCTTTCAAAACTGAAGCAGAGGGTGAGCAGTGACTCTTTTATCTCAAAGGTGGAGTCCCATATCACCTATATCTTCAGGGAGCTGTAATGCTGACCTGAGATGAGCCAAAATGCTGTTTTCATTTCCCCCAGACACCCACAGTCCCTCAAGGGAATGAAAAGCATCCTAGAAATGCATCTTCAGCTGTCAGGAAAGGCCATGGGAATAGTATATCTATGGGCACCAAAGAGTCCTTTTGATCATGGAAAGTGTGTTATGGGTGATTATACAGACCCTAGAACACACTGTGCAGCTGAGAGGAGACTCAGCAGTCCCATCAAAAGAAAGGACCAAAGGAGGACAAGTAGACATAGTTTGGGTAAGGGCTAAATCATCAGGGGAAGCATACTTGTGTACAAAATTTGAGGATTATGTTGTCAAGCCTGTTTTCACAAAATACCATAGAAAATATTAAGCTGGCTTCCTCTGGGGCAACTGGGAGAATGTAAAGTATTTTTAAAAGTTCCATCTTTGTTGAGAGAAAATGATACACTTAGCAAATTGCTATTTTCATTGTCTGCCATTGAAGATTCCCCAGAGGCACTGCAGTCTTAAGTGGCAACTTGTTTGAATGAGCATTGCTGCACGGACTATGAAAATCATCGAAATCCATTTGAACCATTATTTGGCTATTACAAGGACATTTATAAAACAGAACATCATTTTAATATTGTTTGAATATTGACTCAGTATTTAAATATCAACTTTGCTCAGAAACTCACTTTTTTTCCAAAAAGAAAGTGCAAATCAAAAGAGGGAAAGAAGTAACCAGAGTAAATTGTACTGAGGCAGCAGATACCAGTTGGTGCCATAAACAATTACAGGTGAAATAGAGTCTCAGAGAGGCATGGAAATATTTAAGTGGAGGCTTCCTCAAAGGATCCAAAAATGAAAAAATGAATTCTAAAGTTACTCATCAAAAAAGGATGTAACATGCTGAATTTTTTGATGCCTTTTTAAATCAATGCAAACAACCCAAACTTCTCAGAGGCATGCTAGTCTCACAGTTCTCTAATTGTCTCAGAAAAATCCGGGCAAAAAGCATTTCAGCTCAGCAGAAGCCCTTAGAATTTCAGATAAATACAGCATATAGTTGAACATGTTTTTGCCTTATCACCTGCGATACTTTGTTTCTGAGACACAAACTCTCTGCTCAGATATTGCAAATATCTTTTTCCATGTAAACTATCACAGCAGCACTAAATGTGGTTGTTCATTGCTTATTATGAGAATGACGTTGATCAATCTCTTTGCAAAGTAACTAGAAAAGTGTATTTGTTAGAGTGAAAATCATCATTGGCAGACCAGGTAGGTAACCAAAACGTCAATCCTGAAAAATGTGATGAGGGAGAGTGTGGAACATACACTTAAGTCAATCTTTGTGGCATAGAATAATCAATTTGCTTCCTGCCATCAGAAGGCTTTCCTCTTGCTTTGCCTGTCACATTAAATATTGAAACCTTCTGCTGAGCAGTAGAAATATTGGGAGCCCTCTGTCTGGGTCTGCCTGGAGAAGCATTATTGATACAGGATGTGCGGAGCATTTTCTTTGTGTAATTTATGGGTTTGATTTTCTCACACACCATCTTCTCTACAGAGGGGCAGGGGTCATACTGTATTGTCATCTGTCTCTTAAGCTGTAGCTTTAGGTTTAAAGAGGCATAAAACTGTTTTGAAAAGGTCATTCTGACCAAAGAATCTATTCAAGTTGCAGAGATTGCAGAAACTTCAAGATGCAGAACTTTGACAGAAAATATATGAAATTCTAGCAATCAGTAATTATTTTGCCCTTGTGTCAATTTTATCCTTTCCTTTTAGGAAAATATGAGAAAACATGGTCAGTCTGCAAAGAAATATGACTTCTTGAGAGTTTCAGAAGGAAGCACTGATTGTTTTTTCAGTGTAAGCTTGAGATGAAAACTAGCCAAGTGCTCATTTTTTGTAGTGTATTTTGAAATGTCCTGGATTTTTTTTTTGCACTTCAGATGAGGTAAACTTTTTGTACCATATTTACAGCAGAAATCTAGCAGACTTAGGTCTAACTGAGGCCTTTGTTACAGGCAAAGTTTTCTCATGTGAGAAGCTGTGTCCGGTAGTTGATCATAATGCAGGATTTCTGGTCACATACAAGAGCAGGTACTCATAATACTGCATGTAACACTCTTATTGCCTGGATTTCCCGTGCCATTGCTCTGATGAATTTGATTACACAGCTTGATTTTCACAGAGACTTGGTAAACTGATAGAAAGGTTTTTACACTAGATTTTTCCTGCATTCAGCTTCAGGCTGTACACTAACATACCACATAAAATCAGATTTAATTTAACGATTAAGAGAATAGGATCCTTCTTCACTACTTTTCTTTTTTAAAAACCAGAAGTCAAGTAAGTGTAGAAAAGAAAGGCAGAAGGCTTTGTTGGCTCCCCATAGACTCTTTCGAAAACAAGAAATATATTTTTAGGATATGAACACTACATTTAAATGAAAGATTATCATACATTTAAACTTTGACTGAATTAAGACCAAGGATTTCATACCTTATGAAACATAAATATGAAATTTTGAATAGGGGATAAAATACCCTAGCTATTCCGAACATGATGTCTGCATGGCTGAGAACAAAGAACTTGATTCAAGCCCAGAGACAATACCTTAAAGTATTTATTCAGCACTTTCACAAGTGCCATTTTGTGTGAAGCCAATAAAAATGTTTAAAAGTTTTATTTAAAAAGGCAAGTTTTACATGTTTAAAACCCAATTTTGAAAATACATTGATATCTAAAACAGAAGAAACTAATTCAAAGTTTTAAAAACACTAAAAATAGAAATGTTTTTTATTTTGGGGTTACCAAATATTTTTAAGGTAAATGAAACGATAAAAATGGCACAAGTTTTTCAGTTTACTGAATTATGATAAAAATTCAAACCAGAACCTTAGCAATGTATTTGGACAAGTAGATAATGCTGAAGACTTTTGGAAGCCCTTCTTTTACTTAACACATCTATCACATAGATATTTCATTGGAGTTTTCTTAGAAAGTTGTGTGTTTAATTGAACCTAACGCAGCATAATTGCCTGTTAAGTTAATGAGTATGCAGGGTTGCTAAATCACAGGTTGCATTGTTGCCGTTTGCATATAATAAATCCATAGGACCAAATGATCAAGATGATAATGAAATCCTCATCTAGACAAGATGCTACTTCACTCTGCAGCAGCTATTCTTATCAGCAATTCCTTTTGCCAATTAATGGAAGTGCCAAACTGGATGTCCTTGACCTTTAAAGGGTAAGGGTAGGGACATTTTGATAAAAAGTATCCCTTTTCAAATGAAATAGGATACTTCAAATAATGGGCACAAAAAATCAACGTTAACTTTTGCAACTTGGCTAGTAACTTATCAGAGATATTAGCAAGACTCTGTTCCATATTTAGGTCACCTCACACATGTCTGAATAGTTCAATAGCGGTGCTTAACTTATTTAAACAACCTATGCAGGAAAAAATAACATGTCAGAGCGATGAAACCAATCAATTTCTAAGTCCTTTTGCTCCCTCTCAGTGTGTTCAGACATGGGTGTTTATATATATGAATTTTCCCTGAATCCAGAGCTGATAGCAAATGTTATGCTTGGCCAGTGTGATTGCTGATATGAAAAGATTTACTCTTATCTCCTCAAGATGGCCATGGTTCTCTCCTGAAATATTGCTTCTGCCTTGAGAAAAGGCAGTCTTGAGGAAAGCAGCATCTCCTCCCCAAAAACTGTGTTCCAGCCCTCCCTTCCTCTTGTGGCTCTGTTGCTACGTGTTTGCATCTAAGACCATTCAGATATTTTAATCTGATGTGAGAGATTGCTTTGTGAACTTCTCTGGAAAACTTCACACAGACTCTGAGGGAGTATTGAGTGTTCTGCCTGGACTGTTTTACACTGATTTTCTTACTTATTTAAGAATAGGAGAGACTTCATTTTCTCAGACTTGGCTGGAATTATACTCTGTATCACACACAGCATTTCCAGTACAAAAAACTTTAATCTACTAAGAAAGGGTTATTTTATTTTGTCTAGAAATGCCAGTGCCGATAGCTATATTCAAGAAGCATTCAGGTTTTCCTTTGTTATTATCTCTCTGTGTACTAGGAAATGTGCTAGCAAAAAGCACCTTTGAGCTGTGTTGTGCCATCAACCTTTTGAAGCACTTGGAAAGTGCATTGAAATCAACAGGGAGTCCTATTTAATAGGCAATTGTACTGCCTCGGGATGTTTGCTAAGAGCCATACTGTTTTCTGGAATGAGATGAGAAAGAGAAAAGAAATTGGCACATAATTAGAAAATACGGTTCTTTCCATACAGTTTGTTCAAACTACAGTCCTCCTTAAAGCAGTGGATGGAGATTTTTTTTCAGGCAGGCACAGAGGAATAATCAGGAAAATAGGGGGACCTTGAATGACTCTGCTCATAGCACATGAGCAGCTTCTAGAAACGCTGTTTTGTTTTTAATCAGGAAGCGAAGGGCTGGCAGCTGGTTGCCCTGGGCTATAATTCAGCAGAGCACTTCAGCATGTAAGCAAATGGGACTTCAGCTGGTCCTCAGGCTGCTGACTCAGCAAAAGCTCCCCCTCAGCAAAGCTCTGCCTCTCCGCAGGAGATGGAGAGTTCCTGCAGTGCCTGCACTCCTCGTGCCCTCCAGCCCATTGTCCCCCAGGAAATGACTGAAAGGTAGGCCCTTCTTTCACAGGCTCCTAATGCGAGTGGACAGAAAGGCAGGACACAGAGAGACTGGAGCTCCTTGCCAAGTTCACAGAAAGCAACGCTGAATAGTGAACTCATCAAGATGCCAGGCAACAGCACAATGGCTGCGCCACTTTCTCTCCTTCACTTTGTTTGACCTGAACAGGAGCTTGGTTATTCCTGTCCTTAAGTCTCCAGCCAAGCAGGGGGGACCAAAGTATTTGCCAAAAACCTTTGTGTTGGCCAGAATATTCTATGTGTTACGGAGAAGCATGTGCAACTGAAGATAAGAGAAAACCTCTCACTGTCTTCTGCAATGTGAGCAAGGACTTGGCATTTTGTACACAAAGGAAAATTTTGGTAGGACTTTCCTGAACTGGGAGACAGAAACAAAGAAAAAGAGGTTTTGTTAATTGCTCTGGAATGAGTACATAATTTAAACATCTGGCTAGGGAACCATGTGTGGGGTGAAACAGCCCAAAAGAAATCTTTACATAGAAGTACCATATATGATTTATAAAATATATGGGAACTAAAAGTTTCTAACATGGCTAGAGATACTGTGCATCAGTTCGAAAGTGCTTTGGAACCTAGGTTTAGGATTTCCAGATCTGAGACCTCTGAGTGTAGGGACTTAATCAAAAACGAGATGTGTCCAGATCTAGGTGCAATAGAAGTCAGTACAGTTCACAGGGCTGAGTTAGGCACTTTGTTCCCTATGTACTAAATTGGAATGGTACACGAAATTGGACTGTGGAGCACTCCTCTGGAAACGGCTAAGATGAACAAGAACATGAAAAGACAGTGTTAGGACTGAAACTGCCCATGGGTGATGAAATTTCTGAAAATCAATTTTATTTTTCATTCTGATTGTCCATATTACTAAACCAACAGATTATTAGAATGTAAAATGGAAAGAAATATTACCCATTAGAGATGTGTTTGTAATATAACCCACAGTGCACATGACAAGCTTGAGGAATGAGCTCAGAGAAACTGAAGCATATTTCATACCAGTTTTTACACAGTATGACTTTCTTTTAATTCTGACAAGTTTGGTAATATTGCAATGGACAGTAAAACCCAGATTTATCATGATGTTCAGATTAAAGCTAAGACTTAATTATTTACTCACAAAAAATGGGAAAAGCATAGTACGAAACAAGATGGAATAATACTTCTCAGAATTTTTAACTGTCAAAATTATTTTTTTAATTAAAAAATATTAAAATTCTCAATAACATATTTTGAGAGCTTAAAATAGTAATGATACCATGTATTATAAGTTACTTGCAAGAAACAGAAGTTCATTTGTCCTTATAAAATGAATTGCAAACAGCACATCTTGGACTAAAGGCCAAAATTTTAATCTCCATCCCACAGTTAAGTTTATTTATAGGAATAATTAATGCCAGATCTTATAGGTACTTACCTAAATGTCATTCTTTCTATGACTTCCATTGCAAAATGAGAGTTTCTTTGGTTCCCACAGTATGGTATCTATGTAAAATATTTCAAACTTCCAAAATGTTATTAATATTGATTTTTTAAAGAAAAATATAAGTTTTAGTAATAACTGGAAAAATAAGTAAGTTTAATAGACTCTGAAGATAGATTTCTTCCTCCTATGAACTCAACAAATGATCCTTTATAGCCCTATGTTCCTGTCCTGCCAGCAGAAGAAACATGACCAAAGTAGAGCCTTGGTCAACAGTGTACCCTCTGAGTTTTATCTATTGGTAACTACAACAGGGATTAAATGAGTGTGGAAATTGCCTGTCTCTGCGAGGAGCCAGTGAGAAAAGCAGAGCAAACAACAGAAACAGAGAAAAATCTCTGAGGAGAAGGATAGGCTCTCAGGAAGGGCAGTTTTGCTTCCTTCACTGAAAAAAAAAAATTTAAAAATTAAGTGCTTCTTCAGTATAATTAGGGAGGTCTTTTGAGTGATTGTTTTTCAGTCCATAACTCATGAAGTACATTATCTGGTAGGACTGGTAGTTGGTTAGACTGTAACATCATAACTTCATGATCAGGCATTTAAATTATAGGGTTTTGTTTTGTTCCATGACTGGATGATTGAAGTTTTATGATCAGGACCAGAAAGCCATTAAATTGACTCTTTAATAGGGAGGGAGTGTTGTGGCTTGTAAAAAAGAAGAGACACAGGCAGGCAACTGGATGTTGTTATGATTACTAGGGAAAATACATTATTTTAAAACAGTCTGGGTAAAGTCAGATTCAATTTTCTCTATAGTTACAGACAGCTGAAGGATTGCTGTTGACAAGCAGCATTCATGGAGCCTGTAAAGCACAGGACTAGATGATTTTATGTGGGTTCCTTTTAGAATTACACATATTATGTTACAAGGGGTAAAATATACAAATCCTATCAAAGAAGCCAATAATTTATTCTCCAATGAACTGCATTAAATGTGGCTAATAATCTCTAGGATCTAGAAAGAACATTTTCTGGAGACATATTCCCCATTCAGTATGGATTTTTAAAATGCCTCAAAAATATTTTCTCCACATGCAAGAGGTGTACACCATGCCCTCCATTAATGGTCACACACAGCTTGCTACAGTGCAAAGTGCAAAGCTCAGTCCCAGCTAGGAAGGAGCTGCTTTCTCATTCAATTGTCTGTATACCAGTCACTCCAGAAGGCTTCTCACTGGTGGGTTGAATTACCTGACCAATACAGAATTATATTCTTCTCCTGAATGCCTTTCTGCACAGCCAGCAGCCCACATATGCACATTTTTCTTCCTTTAAGCTGTAGAGAACATCTGGGATGCCTGTGAAAATTCTTAAATGTGAATATATCATAACAAATCTTTGGGGATCTTTGGCACTCAGACATGCTATTTAGTTTTGCCCCACATGCCAGAGTCTTGCTGCTTATCTCTGGTTCAAACATAGATTACCTCTCTCCTGGACTCAGGCTGAGAGCTCTCAACTTGGCACCAGTGTCTTCTGTGGGGACACATTTGGAAGAAATAATTATTTGTTTATAATAAATAAAAATTTGCTATAAAAATGTTTTTCAGGAGTCAGGTTGTTCACGGCAAAAATATCCACAGTTGTAAGGTGGTAAACATGATTAAGTCAAGTTTGGTATAAATTTTCAGGGTATAAATTTTTTATGTTTCTTTTAATATTTATCACAAGCCAGATTAATGAAAATGCATGCTCAACCCCTTATGGTCCCCAAAAATGAAAAATGCCATTTTTTTTCTGCAGTCCTTTGAGTCTCCTGAGATGTTATCATTGTGTACCTATTCCAAGAAGTCTAAAGTATCCCTTGAAAATCATTATTTTATTCCTATTTTTAAACTAATATGAGGTAGAGAAAAAGAAAGCAACAAAGTCTGGAGTCATGCAGACCTGTAAAGCTTCTCAAAACAATATTGTTGATTACTTTATTAGAAGAACAGAACAGAAGAGTGGTGGTAAGAGGATTTCTGTAGCAATGCTACTCTTTTGAGAGCTATTGATTGCCTCAGAAAATCAAAATCAAAAATGCATTGAAGTATTAGCTAACTAACCTCAGATCAATTTTCTCTTTACTGAGAAGTCTTTTAAGCAAAATTACATGGGAATGTTTTGAGTAGGAATAAACTATGGAAACAGAAATAGAGACTATAGAGGGTCAGGTTCTGGTAGGAAGAAGTCATCATTTCCCCAGGAAAGAAGAAAAATTTGGAGATGCTACAATTATAACAATTATAAATGATAACATTAAAACCAAGAAAATGTTTATTAAAAACTCAAAAGTGAAAATAGAGGGTAATTAATATGACTTGGAATTTATTAAATGCACTACAGATAAAATTGTAACTAAATACAGGCAAAAATCCATGCCAGGAGAAGTAATGACAATTTTTTGAAATTACAATTAGGAATGAAAAATGGTAAAATTATTCATAAAGAATGTAAAAAGCCTACATAGCCAATAAATGTTTCTGCTCTTTATTTGAAAAATAACAGAATTGTGTGATTTGTTTTCAGAGGAAAACTATACACATTTCAGTTTTATAGTATCCAAGAGACATATGATTCATGCCTATCCAGAGACAGATATCTTAAATAACAGCCAGTTTTGATAAATTGAACCCAATCTGTCTAAGATAATCTTTGGTCTCTTAATATATCATGGAAATTCAAACAGAAGGAGAATAATTCCCTTGAATTTGAAAAGAGCAAGAGCCTGAGGAACTGTTGGCTGACTCAACTGAAATTAAAGGGAGAAGGTTGGAGCTTGGTAGAAGCAGTAGCTGACAACAAAATCAAAACATAGGAGTACAGCAGACATAAGTCCACTAACAAATTTTTTTGAGGAGTAAGTCCTATTTCCATTCTTTGAGGTTAGAAAACTTCACTAAACTTTAATAAGTTTAGTATGACTGTAAGAACTTCAGCAGTCTAGAGCACTAATAAAATTAATGTTAAATGGATAATGAAGAGTACAATCCAGAGCTATTGCCAGTGGGTCCTGGGGTGATTAAGGCCAGGCTCACATTGAAGGTTTCCATCAGTGAAGGTGTCAGCAATAAACATTGCTGAAAATGTCAGTGTAAATGCCACAAGGACTTGTGAAAGACCAGTGTGAGATTCATCACACAGGATCTCTATTACATGAGAAGAGAAAGAGAAAGAGAAAGAGAAAGAGAAAGAGAAAGAGAAAGAGAAAGAGAAAGAGAAAGAGAAAGAGAAAGAGAAAGAGAAAGANNNAGAAAGAGAAAGAGAAAGAGAAAGAGAAAGAGAAAGAGAAAGAGAAAGAGAAAGAGAAAGAGAAAGAGAAAGAGAAAGAGAAAGAGAAGAGAAGGAGAGGGAAAATGAGGTTTTAAGCACAGAGAAATATTATAATCTCCAAGAGCAGCAAGTAGGTATTAGAAGGGTGGATGGTATACTCCTAAGGAATTACTTATAAATTATCCAGGAGTCCAAGGTAGAAAGAAAGCAACTCAGTTACTTAGAGAGGATGTGCTGGAAGGGTTGAATAGGCAAGGGACTAACTTCTAAGAGTAGAAGGAGGTAAAAAAATGATGTTTTTGAAGACTGACACCAAGCATTAGTAAGATCTCCCTGTACAATTCTGATGTGCCCATGTAATAAATGCTTTGTGAGCAAAACATTGAAAAGAAATTTTGGAATATAAATGAGGTAAAGAAGAAAGCTGGACTAAAAATTCAGTCGTAACCTAAACAGATGCTGAATGCAGAGCACCAAATTGTTGCTTGCATTATGCGATTTATAGAACTTGACAAAAATTCCCTGTGAAATGCAGCAAGGTGGTTCTTGGCTTTGCAAACACATTTTCTATAACATAGAACAGCTGGCGTAAATTCCCCAGACTAAGAATGGAGAAAAGCTAACATTTTCTGTTATTTATTTTTAACTGCCACATTATTAAACAGAACTGAGACAGCTACAGGACTGATGTTGGGAATGCAGAACTCAGCACTTGTTGAAATCAACACAAACATTCCTATTTTTTACCTGTATCCAGCTATTGTGGTGCAGAGTTAACATCACTGAGGTCCAGGTCCATAAGTGAAGCTTCTAGGTGATATAATAATGCATATAAGAGCTAGTAATAATATTGAACTATAACGCCTTGGAGTATTTCTTTGGAAAATTAAATGTGGTTTGCTTGCCTTCAGTATTTCAAATTCCTATTTAAATTAATCCAAGGGGAATGAGATTGGTAGGAAACCAAGTTTGTTCTTTCATACCTAGTGAAAAATATCTACTAAAATACTGCTACATTAAATAGACACACAGCATCACATAATTCAGTGTAATTGGCAATTTTCTGTTCTAGTAAGATTTATAGGACGAGAAAAAAGGCCCAGGGACAACTACTTCTCCAATATTTATTTTTTTGTTACCTAACGTGTATAGAATCCCTCCTCAGGAGTGCATCCCTTCAACAGAAACAGTCTTTGTATTCCAGACACCCAAGTCTAAAAAACTTTCACTGTAGAAACTGTTTCCATAGTGCTTTATTTTTACAGCCTTTCTTTAAGAGTTATGGATGCTTTTGCTTCTAAGTGAAGGGGGGGAAATAAAGGGAATAATAGTTTTATCTCTCATCAATGAACAGACTATTTCCTTAATTAGCCTTTTCTTAACTTCTATGGCACATCTCTAGTTTAGATGCACTCATTTTTATCTATATGTTTATCTGGGTGCATTTAACTGGATGGCCCAAAGAGTGATTGTGTAATGAGCTATGCAATTGATTTAGGATATGTACTTAATAGCAGGCAGGTGGTTGAGGTAACCCATTATTACTGCAGGATTAGATTTCAGTAATGTGTTCCTTGTCCTATTTTTTTTCCCATGAGAACAATGGCTTGAGTAACTGTTCTCACAGATGCTTCTCATGTATCTGTAGGAACTGGGTTCAGTTAATACTTAGGGTATGTCCAATGACATTTGGTGTAAATAATGAACCGAAGCATTATGCCTTAGCATTTTGCACAGTAATTACCCAAACTGAATAATTTAAAATAATCCATTGCTTGATTTAAAATATGAATGATAAGCAGCCTGGGTAAAATTGCTTGGAGAAATATGGCTGCTATTGCCAAGGCATTCCTTAGTCCGTGAGTCTGATTGTATGATCATGTGTATAAAGTTATTGCAGCAAGGCAAAGTCCTCAAACTGAGGTCTTTAAAGTGTCCATCACCTGCAACAGTAAAAATTGCAGTGGTTAATTTTCTGCTTTAACTCTTCTCTCTGCTTCAGCTCTGTGTACGGCTTTCAAAACCTCTGCCCCTCTATATTGCCTGAAATCCCAGCTACATACCTCTGTGTCCACCCACATAGGATTTTGTGCTCAGAAGGCTGCTGAATATCAGATTATCTATAACATTCAAAGTAGAAGATTGATTCCTTGCTCTTCTGTTTCAAAGGAATAAAGTAAATCTGGACTTAGGGGGGAAAAAAAAGCCTAATATGTAAAATATTTTCACATTTTTACCATTTAATCTGCAATAGTATATACTAATGAAATAAGCATCTAAGTCTTTCTCTCTGTTTATTCCTGTGCAGATGAGCTGACTTGATTGTGCAGACACATTTGCTTATCTCATCTGATTTTCCAGGAAAGCATATTAAAAATGCTGGAAGCTAGAAGTGGCCAGATAGAAGCTAAAGCATTGAAGTGATGTGATTGCTAAAAGAAATTACACTGTAAGAAAGATTTAATGTTTTCTTTTCAGACCTAAGTGCAGCATGTTCCTATCATAGTGATTTTTGTTAGATCTTAATAATTAATAGACCAATATAAAATGGAAATAGTCGATAGGAGGCTATAGTAATATTACAGATAGCATTAGTGTCAGGTATTAGCGCAAAAAGGGTGAGAAATGTTCCATTTCAAATAAAGATCATTCTTGAAGTACAAAACCACAGCTTAGATATTCGTTTTACCAGCTTTATCACAAGTCAGCTAGAAGTGCTCTGGTGAGTAGATGGCTGAGATACAGGATTACTGTCCCACATCCAGCCTGCTGCATATGGTATTATATTGCCTGCTCCATCAGACATCTCATTAATGGTCTGGCCTGACTATCTCCATGGTAACAGGGGAAAAGAGCCATTTCTCCAGCATCACTGCCCAGCAGTGTTAGGTAACAGCCACCTTTGGTTCAGTGTGAGCACTGTGGTAGCCAGCACAAAACTTTCACCGCTCCTCACAGATCCTTTTCTCCCCCTGCAGCTGCAGGAGCAGCGAGATGTACTCCCTGTGACTAAAGGAGAAGATTCTGACAACAACCCCCTTAAGGAGCATAGATGCTGTAACTCTAATTCTTGTGGGCATGTCTATAAGATAACCACGACTCTTTCTGTTTGCACTGACTGCAGCTCTGTGCACCTGTGACAGACCTTGCCCCTGTGCAGCTCCAGCCTGCCCAGATGTGCCCAGGAGTCTGCTGTGAGTGGTAGCATGAGATCCCCTCAAGAATGCTCCTCTTGGCACTGCTCTGCTGCACCACAGAGCATCCTCTCGAGCTGAGCTCTCTTCAGCCCTTGGACAGCATTTCCTCTTCCCCCTCACTAATGGTAACTGAGGACTGTAGCCAAAATCTGCTCTTTTTGCTGGAAAGGTTTTAACCTCCTCCAGAGATTTACAGATCGATCACAACTGTTTTCTTCTATAGCTCATTATCTGGGTTGCTTTGCAGAAAATTTGTCTTCATATTTTGGACTCACTACCCTACTATTTCCAAACTCTAAAAGAATTTACATCAGCAACCTAGCTGCATAGGTCTGGCATGTGGCTAATGCTGGAATATTGTTTATGTTTATTGTAACTTATAAAAACATAAGTAGTTTTTTAAATGACAGTCTTTAAACTGCACATATTTAAAAAAATATTGGAAGCAACTAAGGAAAAAAACAGCTTCCCTTTTTTTACAACTGAAACCAAATAATTGTTTACCAATATTCTGCTGTCTTAATTATGTACTGTCTTTAATAGGGTAACTAAAAGTCTGCAATTAAATAATTGGATCTGAAAATTTTAATCTCTTCTTCCAAATTAACAAAATTTAAAAAAGGAATTCCAACTTCTGAAGAGATTACTATATTAAAAAATCTGTTGATATGGATATACCTCATATTGGGACTTCAATTGAAACTCAGCAACACTGAGTCATGTTTATAGTGAAACCAGCCAGTATAAATTTGCTTTCAAATATCTGTTGCTCATTTCCAACTCCACCTCTGCAGATGTGCACACACACACATTTGTATATAAATTAGCAATTACCATTAATGTAGAACATTACTGCCCTATATCTCTAGGTATAATATGTGGATATCATATCTCACACATGGAGTTCAGATGTAAAAGAGTTTGGACAAGTGTGTGTTGGTTAATTTGGTTTTTATACCCACCAGGTGATGGCAGGATCTCCTCTGTTACCCTGGTTATGGTATCTGCAGTTCCCATAAATGTTACATTTCTTAGGCTTCTATGGGTCTTGGGAGCTGTAAATACTAATGACTTGTCAAAATTCAGAATTTTGTTGTAAATGCAAAAGCCAGATTATGAAAACCCTTTAAATCTCCATAACCCTGGAAACAGAGATGCAAAATACTCTTTTTTTCCTATTATCTAATCTGAATCTTTCTTTCTGCAGTTTGTCCCCATTATTGCTTATCCTGTACTGTAAGGGTATCTCTTCACCAAAGACTTGTGTGCCTATGAATATGATCACTGGCTTTTGTTGTTTGGGGTTTTCCCTGTATATGAGACACTGCAGGTTGTTAACATTATTCAGTTTGTCTCAGTAATTCAGGCTTTCTAACTTCTGGGAAATTCCCTATTCTGTAGTTCTGCAGAGTTTTTTAATAGAGATACCTGTAGCAGTGTCAGTCAGTTAAAATGGTGCTGAATAAGATTATGCTCCAGTGAGATTTTTCTTCCAATTTCTTACAGTTTTTCCTCAATTTGTGACCTTTTCAAATCGGCTGGGTTTTTTTTTTTTCTTTCTTGTTTCTTTTGATTAATGGTGTGTAATACTAAACCTAGGATGGCTAGTATTTTTACTTCATATTTATTCTATCCCTTGTGACAGTGATCATCACTACTCTAGATTTCCATAAAACAACTGGAAAATTTCTGCTGCTGGAATAAGAGAATATAATGAGATGATGTCAGACACGTTTTGGTTTTCATTACAATGAATGATCATTAGCTACAATAAAGGAAGATACAATCCACTGTTTTTGTAATACTTTTAACTGGATTAAAATTTGTGTCATCTGTGATGTCAATTTTCTGAAATTTTTGACATACATATATATATATACATATACATACATACATATATACATATATATATATATATATATATATATATGTATGTATAAAATGCAATTATATTACAGTGTGTTCCCAGAAAAGCCTGTGACAGAGTGAATAAAATCAAAGAGTACATCTTGTAAGAAGCTGGGTTTAAAGTGTCATTCTTCACATGCCAAAAAAAGTCACTTGTGCCTCCAGCTGTGTAAACATTACTCTGTCCTCTGCTTTGCTTCAGATAAAGGATCTGAAATAAAGCTGCAGAAGGTGACCTGAAAATAGATTTATTTTAATCCAAACTGTGGGTAAGTATAAATCAGACACTCCAGTAATCCAAACTTAAAGGGGTTTTAATCTCATTTGCTTAAGCCTTCATCTTGTCCACCTCACCATGAAGTTTTTGCCCTGCATCTCTTCAAAGCTGCCAGATGCCTGCCTGAAATGCTCTTACAAGTCATCCAGACCCTTTAAAAATCAGTAGGACTCAGCAGAGTAGAAACTCTATCACACACCCTGTGCTAAACAACTGATTTCTGCTGATGGCTACTAGACAGCAAAACATCCTGAAGAGTTAGCAGGCTACTGATGGCTTCCTGAGCTGAAGCTCCCACTGTACCTGCTCCTGTGCTTTTCTTGCAGCTAATCATCCCCCAGAAAACACCAAGGGGTGCTGGGAGATGTGGATTCAGCTTGTGCCAGTCTCACAAATTTCATGAGTGATTAGTGTCATCAGGTACTAACTGATTGCAGGAAGAAAGGATGGTTAGAATCCTCATGCCTATTGCATACACTTTTGGTTGAGGCTGTGCTTAAATTTTAAGTAAAGCTAATCCTACAGCACTTTTAGGTGTTTAACAGTGCAAGTTTTAACTAAATTACAGTAATTTCACAATTATAAGCCGCAACATTGTGCCTAAAATTTTGGTCCGAACCTGGAAGTGCGGCTTATAATCAGGTGTGGCTTATAATTGTGAAATTACTGTAAGTTTAATTATTCTTAGTTTTTTGTCAGCTGGGGAAATCCATGAAAGTGTCCCACTATTTTATATTGACTGTTGTGCAGCATTTGCCCATTATTTTAGAAGCGTATATTAGAGTTGATTACTTGTCAGGATCTGGCCCTACTGAATAGAATAGCAAATTGCCCATTCATCCCAGTCAGGTTTTACCATCAAGTGAAGAGCTCTATACTTCTCAGGTTTAGGGACCAATAGATTTTTTTTTACCCAGTCTTCAGTTAGTATTTGTGATGTCAAAGAACCTGAATGTGACCATACTTAGAAGCTTCAATATATTTTAAAATGTCATCAGTGCTGGGAAACCCAGCAACAATTATTGCTTTTCATGAAGTACTTTGACATTTTTTTACATTAGGTAGTAATAAAACAGAAGAATCTACAGATTCCTATGATGTTGGTTATTAGTACAATGACCCTATAACCTGGAACCAGGCAGTGTTCTGACAGTGCTATGATAAATTGCCCCAGGGAACATCATATCCTGGAGCTGTGCATAGTGACAAGATATACCTTTTTAATTATATGTCAACATTTTAGGACAGGAACTTTTTTTTCTTGCATTTTCAGATTTTGCCAATCACAAAGTAGCTGAGTTTGAAAGTCACCTCTGGTTATGATCTAATGCTACTGCCCCTCTCGGAGAAGGGTCAGTGAGAGCAGATGGCTCAGGATTATGTCCAACTGAGTTTTGAATGCCTCCAAGGTTGGACACTTCATAGCCTTTCTGGAAAATCCTCACAAGAAAATAAAAATTAAAAATAATAATACTAAAAAAATCCTAAGGTAGATTTACATGGAATTTTTTGTATTTCAGTTTAGGGTCATTGTCTCTTGCTCTGACACCAAACACCACTGAGAAGAGCCTGGCTCCATCTCCTCTGTTCTTTGCAGCAGGTATTGATACACATGTATAAGATCCCTTGACTGATCCTTCCGCTCACCTTCCAGCCTGAATGGTCCAAATTCCCTCAACCTCTATGTACAAGGGATGCGTCTGTGCTTTAATGATTTTTCTGGCCCTTTTCCTGATGCTTTTCATGGCTTCATGTCTGCTCTATGCTGAGGAGGCTGGAGCAGGACACGGAACCCTCAATGGAGTACTGTGGGTGAGATCACCAATTTGTGGTTAGCAGGCATTGACATAACTTTCAGATGTAACAATTTGTGTGCTGCACCATGATCAAACCTAGGATTGAGGGAGATTTACCAACAAACTGCAAGCAGCCAAAATACAGTTTCTTGCAAAAAAAAAAAGAAAAAAAAAGCCGGATGACAGCTAAAATAGGTGTTGTTGGTATGAATCAAATAAGATTGTCTTTATGATAGGAAATAATCTGATTGTCATCAAGGAGACAAAATATAACTCTGCTCCACAAAACCAAAATGACAGAATGTATGAGAGTGACAATCTAGACTGAATTGGCAGGGACATGCTGTCATTTCCATCCCTTTGCATCTGCCTGGATTGAGTTAGTTATTCTGAACCATCTCACATAGATTGGTATCTCCCAGGATGACAATTCAACAACTTGCCTTGCCAGCTTTCTCTAGCTGCTTTTTGTTTGTTTGTTTCAGTGTAAATTCCTTACTGATTGTTTTCTTTGAGTTATTTTTCCTCAGCCTTTCTGAGTAATTTTTGTACTTTATTAATAGACAATAGCAAATGTCATCTTCGTTCCTGACTTTGGATTCTTCTTCCCTTCTTTCAAGCTCTTAGAAGACATTACTTTCCTTTTTAATTTTTTTTCCCAATCATTGCCTTCATAATTTTAATCTCTTAGCAAATTCTCTAAGGCTCATAGAAATTCTTGTGGGAGACTTTGTCTTCTGTGTAATGTTGCTACTTGATGGCAGCACAAGGAAAAGTGTTCTTTTGTGATTAAGCTGCTGCCAGGATCTGTTATGCTGAGCAAAGAAATAAAACCATCATCAGACTGCTAAAGCAAGATGTGATGGGCAAAAATGCCAACCCTCATCTAAAAATAGTTTGCACTATTAACCCAGAGTAAACCTGCAAAGTCACTCACATCTGGGGTGATGGTGATGTAGAAAATCTGCTGCAAATATTTTTCCTTTTCCTCTCCTCTCTCTGAAGAAGAAGAGGTGCCATGTGGGAAATTTTGCTTATGCCTGGCAATTGTTACTGCTCCTGGAGAAACACCAGAGTACTTCTGTTGTACATCCCCATGATGCTTAAACTGCTGATGGGGTAGATTTCAACCCGGTTATCAGAGTGCACCTGAGATACAAACTGTTTTTCCCTTCTAGAAAACTGCAATTTCCTTCTTTCCCAAGGAACTGAGTTTCCTGGCATACAGCCAGTCAGGTTGGGCTGGCGCTTAGGAGCAATAAAATCTTAATCCAGCATGGCTAAATCCTTGATTGTTCATTTCTCATAGCCCTGGGCAAAATCAAATAGGAGTTTTCACACAAGATATTTTCTTTCCTTCGTATCAGAATATGACTACAAAGATGGTATTGACTTCTCACTTTCTATGTAATAGGTTTTGCTGCACTTTACTGACGTTATCTCCAGCTCTTAGAGTACATTCTCAGGAGAGTCTGTGGGAGAACACAGGGATCCTGAAATTCGTCCATGTTCACAAATAATTGTGTTTAAATCTACATGATGCTCCTTAACGAAAATAACTGTGTGAGTCTTGCCTCTTCAGTCTCCAAAACCTGAAATAGAAGAATAGTTGAATTTTCTGTCAGGAAAAAATGTTTGTGTGTGTTGGGGTGTTGTTCATAGCTTGAGAGCTTATATATTGGGGGTGTGGAGGAACAAAGCTTGGGGGGAGGCTTCTTCTTCTAAAACTGTGAAAACTTTGGACCTTGATTTAACACAGCCTCCAGAAAGCAGGTGCCACCTTCCAGAATAAATAAAGTGAGTATTTAACTTAGCAGTTACCTAACTCTTTGTGTCAGAACATTGATGGTAAACTGCAGAGCCATTTGCACTAACTCAGACAGACTCTGGGCAAGCAGTAGGACTAAAAAATTGTTTTCAATATTCCTTTATTACTGCTCTGGCCTTCTCAACAAGAACAAAATCTGGACCAACAACATTTCATGGGTTCTAATGTCTGCAGACACTAGGAAAGAAACATTAATTTTTACATTTTTACTTGTTTGAGAGAATTTCTGGGATGAGACTGGGAGACAGATCCCCTTTTTTTCCTCTAAATATTCCTGCTATTGAAAAGAATTTTTGAGGAGGAATAAACATGACATCAATTACTGTTACAGAAAATAAAATATAGGATCTTGTATTCATCTTCTCCTCAAAATCTCTGTTTGAATAATTTATTTTCTTTAAAAAGTAGGCAAAAACAATATTCACTCTCCTGTCTATGAATATATGGCAGTTAAGAATCAAAAAATAGATTAGTCCCCAAAGAAATTTGTTCTGCATAATTGCTTACCTACAAATGACAGGTAAACCTACGCTATCACTACTGCAGCTGGTCAGAAGAGGTAAAGATCTTAAAAGTTTGGAAACTTCATTGACATTTAAAGCAAAATTTGAATGAATCTGTGAATTTGAGCAGTGTTCGCAATCTATTTTTATAGCATACATCCAGAGTGTATAATTAAGACACTTTTGGAGGAGTCATACAACCTATGAAAAGCATTTATTGCAAACTAATAATGCACTTGAATACAGTATTTATTAACCAATCATAATGAAATTATCAAATCAGTGTAAGGAATTCTATAACTTCAGACCTTTATAGAATGATCACTGTGTTTTAGTCAGGATGCTGAGAAAAAAGTTTATTCATTTTAAGCCTTTTAAAAATTTCAGCTATGGTGCCTAGTGAAGATTTGGTACCTCATGTGTACATAGCAGATACCAAAAAGGGCTGATTCAGCCCAGAGGACCCCAGGGTGCTGCACTTGAGTACACTCAACTTCCAGCTGTCTCAATGCTTGGCAGAATATGTAGTGTCTAAATCAGCACATGTGTTTCTGTGCAAGTGGCAATGCCAGTACAGTGACTAGAGAGCTTTGTAGGCTGACATCAAATACTGAGTATGTCTAAAGTCTCAGTCACCATCAGCACTTTCCCACCCCCTTCTGTCCTGCTGGGAAGAATCTCCTCTGCTTTACAAAGGTAATTCTTGTGGACTTGGGCTCTTCTGTACTGTTTTAAAGAAAAATTTCAAGTTAAGGACTGAGCATGGAAAACTAATCTGCTGCTTTTTCACAGTTTCTGTATGATTCATTGGTGGGGAGGCAGGGAGCTTGTTCATCCACAGCTACATCCTGCTGCTTTGTATTATTGTAAGACAAAATTATATCAGGGCCTGATATCACAGTGGGACCTACTGAATCTGCAGGATATCAGGCTATGGTACACCTCATGCTATTCCCTTGCCTTGTGCAGCCCAAATCAGGTCATTTGAACAGATCCTAATCTTGTAAATGGTAACCACAGAATAAATATTCATTTCAGACAAATAGGTATCACAGAAAAGTAAATGGGCAGGGTGCTGCTAATAGTAACTGCTAGTCTGTGTGTTACAGATGCAAAACATCTTGCATATATTAGCAACACTTACCTTTACAATAAAAATTGCAAGTTTAATACTGAAAACTCATTCAGAACACCTGCATTACAAACATTTTTAAAGCATGTATTTGCAGTAAAAAACAAACAAAAAAAGGTGATTCAAAATTTTCACAAAAGTGAAAAAAAATTCTTTTTTTTTTTGTGCCTTGATCTTAAGTGCAGTCTCTTACATTTTCTAACTTTGGAAAATGAAATAGTTCATAATTTTTAACAGAAGAGGCTGCTATCTTGGTGTCCAAACAAAGGCAGATGATAAATGCCAGTGTTTTAAAGCTCTTGAAAACGTTTACATTTTTTTCAGGTTAAAAGCTGTTATCAGTGTATCAAATCCGACTATGTCACAGGGAGCAAACCTCCATCTCTTCTTGTGGCCACTCTGTCCCCATGAAGTGTTTGCAAACCTGAACACTGATTTTTACAAGCATCTCATACTGGAATATGCACTTGCAATTCAGCTTCAGCCATGCAGGTGCCCAAGCTCATCCGCAGTCAGGCACTGAGGGAGACATTTGTGCTGCACATTTTCCAATTGTCCTTCAGGAGAAGACAGACTGGGAAGGGGTGAAAGGGGAGCCTTCACAGGGGCCTGGACAAGCTGAAGACATGGGCCCATGGGAATCTCACGAGGCTTAATAAGACTCAGTTTAAGGTGCTGCCACTGGACTGGGGATGATGCTGGACATGAGCTGGCTTACAGTCCAGAATGGCGATGGTATCCAGGGCTGCATCAAAGGCAGAGTGGCCAGCAGGGCAAGGGAGGGGATTCTACTCCTATGCTCAGCTCTTGTGAGACCCCACCTGCAGGGCTGCTTCCAGCTCTGGGGTCCCAGCATAGGAAGGACATGGACCTGTTGGAGAGAATCCAGAGGAGGCCACCAAGATGATTGGAGGGATGGAGCTCCTCTCCTGTCAGGAAATGCTGAGAAAATTGTACTGCTCAGCCTGGAAAAGGGAAGGCTTTGGAGTAACTTACTTGCTACCTTTCAGTATCTGAAGAGAGCCTACAAGAAAGATGGTGAGAGACTTTTTACAAGAGTGTACAGTGACAGGACAAGGGGGAATGTATTCAAACTGACAGTATATTTGTATTAGACACTAAGAAAGAATTATTTACTGTGAGGGTGGTGAGTCACTGGAAGAGGTTGCCCAGAGAAAGTGTGGATGCCCCATCACTGGAATTATTCAAGATCAGGATGGATGGGGCTCTGAGCAACTTCATTTAGTGGAAGGTGTCCCTACCCATGGCAGGGGGTTGGAGCAAGATCACCTTTCCAACCCAAACCATTCTGTGATCCTGTTATTCTAAAATTCAAGTCTCCTCAGTGGACCTCCACACAAGTGGTAAATGGTGAGGGCAGGAGATGGGCAGCAGGTGGGTAGGGTTAGTTGCTTGCTGTCTGTGCTGCGGAAAAGAGTCCACTGCAAGTTTTTAAAGAACTTCTTTAAATGTTTGCTCTGCTGGAGAAGTGATATTTCAAATATGAATGTAAAACTTAAGCCTTTAGTTGAGGATTTGGATGCATAGGTTTTTATTTAAGGTTCTACCTAAGTGCACAGTCTACCTCTGTTTAGTTGTATATGACCTTAAATATGTTGCCTTCCTTTCATCCAACCCCTTGGTGATTTTCCTCTTGAACATCATTCTTTGTTCTTTTCAGAAGTGCAATAAATACTCCAACTTAATGCATTAAATATGAAAAGACTTACTGAGGGGACCCAAGCTATTAAATAATTCAAAAGGCCTTATGATGGAAATCATTTATTTGAAAATATTTATTATTAATTTCACAGTTTATCTAAAGTTCCTATAAGGCAGTCATTTATTAAATATTGACTTCTGTTCAGTCCACCAGATATGTTTATCTGCAAGACAGCACCTATAAACAAGGAGGAGTAAAACACCAAAATGTTCCAGTCACTGATTTAGGTAATGAATAGAAAGTGCTTATTTTGCTAAGGTACTACCAAACATAACCAAAGCATTTACTCAAGACAAAGACACATTGTGCACTGTTCACTAAAGGAAAGAATGACTTCAGAGTTAGAACAAGTGGAATTAAATTGAATACAGGGGGATGAAATTGGAAAAATCTTATATACAGTAATTTCACGATTATAAGCTGCATCATTTTGACTTAAGTTTTGGTCCAAGCCCAGAAGTGCTGCTAGTAATCCGGAGCAGCTAATATATTAATAAAAATGTGAGATCTGCCCTTACCTTGTACTGTGCCAGTCCTGACCTGAGCAAAAATGGTTTGAAACCCATGGTTTCCCATTGTTCCTTGTGATGAACCAATCAGAGAACAGTTTCTTGCCTGCCTGTGGATGATGGCGTTACTGAGGGGCGGGGGGTATTATCAGGGTGAGTTACCTCGGCGAGTTACCTCAGCATGGCTACGGAGAGGAGACTAGCGTACGATGCCAAGTTTAAATTGAAAACAATTGACTATACAAAAGAACATGGGAATAGACCTGCGGCTAGAGAATTGCGGATTAATGAATGCATGGTATGCAGATGGAGACAGCAGGAAGATGAACTTCGTCTTACAAGAAAGACAAAGAAAAGTTTCCATGGCTGTCAAGCAAGATGGCCAGGGCTGGAAGACAGACTTCACCGCTGGATTTCTGAGCAAAGGGCAGGTGGCCGAAGCTTATCTACTGTCGCCATTCAGATACAAGCCAAAGCGATTGGAAATGAATTGCATATAGAAGAATTTAAAGCAGGACCGTCTTGGTGCTTCTGTTTCATGAAACGACGGCAGCTCTCCATCCATACAAGGACGACGGTTTCTCAGCAGTTGCCAGCGGACTACAAGGAAAAGCTAGTCACCTGCAGAATTACTGC
>PYHW01010767.1:4981431-5018662 GCA_013186435.1 Turdus rufiventris
GAAGTAACTGCCACAACTATCATCCAAGGGTTCGCGAAGGCCGAAATTGTTCCTGGACTGACCAGCAATGCCATTGAGAGTACTGAAACTGATAACTCTGAAGGTGAAGATATGGGCGATGTGGGTTTGGGTTTGCTGGATGCCCTTGTAGCCCAACCACTGATTTCTGATACAGAGGATGAATAGTTCAAAGGTTTCACGGAAGATGAAGCCGCTGATGAAGTAGCTGATGAATGAAAAATGAAGCTGTTAAAAAGTTTGATCAAAGTACATGATATTTCTCTGTATTTTTTTAAGTGTTTTCAGTCTTGTGCGGCTGCGTGACTGGCCATCCTTGTGCGGCTGTGTGGCTGGCCGTGCTTGGGCGGATGAGTGGGGTGGGCATACTGGTGCAGATGAGCGGCTCTGCTCTGCTCGGCTGCCCGCCCACACGGCTGAGCGACTGTTTAAAGGCAGTGTGGCTCTGTTGGAAATGCTTACAAAATGACCACACTATTGTTCGTGTCTTTTTCCACCTGTTAATAAAACTTGCAGGGTATGCTGCCACAGCTATTGTCTGTGTCTTTTTTCTCTTGGAAATAATATTTCCAAGGTCAGCACCTGCCAGTAAGCACCACGATCCCGCGATTCTGTTACTAATTGGTAACTTTGTGAAAGTTCGCTGCCAACGAAAGTGTGGCTTATAATCAGGTGTGGCTTATATATTGACAAAGACCTCAATGTTGCCAACAATCCGGAAGTGCGGCTTATAATCAGGTGCAGCTTGTAATCATGAAATTACTGTATATTAATTGATCTAAAGTATGCCAATAAAGAACAAGTCTTGAAAAAAAAAAAACAAATTACTTTGCAGACCAAGATTTCATAAACGGAACCAAAACTGCAACTACTCCCTTGTGGATGCAATAGCATCATTTTGAAAGCTGTACACAACAGTGCTGTGCCAGTGCTGGTGAGTTAGCTCCTTCCCACCAGCCAGCTTTTTCTAAGCTGGAGACATAAAAATTTACTCACAGTGAGAAAGTCACACAGGTATTATTTTGCGATAAACCACAAACAAATGACAGTGAAAAACTAACACAAGAATTACTTTTTTCTCACTTCTTTGAATAATTTCATGTTATCCAGTTGGGTATTGTATCAAAAGAACTAAAAGGTAATCTTATTCCAAAAATGACAAGCAAGGTCAGGCTGTAAGGAGTTGCAAGTAAATTGATGGGATCTTCAACAGCATTCTAATTACTCCTGATTTCCTAAACTCAAAAAGCACAGCTAATTGCCATTGTAGTGTAACAAATCATCATAATTAATATTAATTATATTAGCACCAAGATGAAAAAAAAAAGGCAATACAAGTGAATACTGTGAATTGTTTAGATGTTGCTGCTGATGGATGTGTGAGGTTATCAAATCCTTATTGCAACTTCCCCATCTAAATGCTAGTCATTCTCCAGGATTGCTGCTCCTGTGAGCCAGAAAGGAAAGGGCAGATCCACGAAGGAGGCCAATTTAAAGAAAATGTTTTCCTTTAATCAGTTCCACAACTCTCAGGATGGACTGAGGGACTTGGTAGGGAGGGAAATTCTTGGCAGCAGTGGTGTCATGCAAGAGAGGAGCACAGAGGGAACCTGCTGAGGGACACAAAGCAACACATCCAAAATACTAGTCTAGATCTGATTCAACATGATACATAAAACACTTGTGAAATCAGTGTCAGAACTATTTTAGGACTTTCTACTCCACAGTTATCCTGCAATTCTGAGCATTACTGTGCTTCCTGATATTGTTTAAATTTTAATTTATCTCCTCAGAGTCTATCCTGACCATATCTTTGATTTTTAAAGTGTTTTTTCCTTTCATTGTGCTGTGAGAATGTAAGTGTGATTAGATGTGGTGTCATGAATGCTGCAGTGATCAAATCAGTTAGTCAAGACTAAAATAAAAACTATTTTATGTACAGTAAGATAAATACTTAATTTACTTAATTTATATTTTTATATAATTTATATACTTACATAATTTATATCCTTCGCTTTTCTATTTAGGTAGCAGCAAAAAGTTAGTCATGAGGGTGAAAAATCAAAGGTGTCAATATTAATGCTGATATAATAGACTCCACTCTGATGTCATTTGCATTCACAGGAATTATGGATGCTTTATTCTGCTACCCTGTATCACAAATCCAGATAATTCTGAAGGAAGTATTATAGATTTACAATAGCATAAATGAAATACGGGCCTTAATAGCTTACATTCCCACTCAGCACTCATTGTCCACATGCATATTTCATGACCACCGCTGCTAGCTCATCAGCCACTTTGCCATTTGTGAGGTTCTACTGCACTGTATATTTGTAACCTAAAACACTTTTCAGTCTACTGTTGAAGGCTGCTTGAAGACAAAGCAGATGTCTCTATGAAGAAGTGCCTAGTGTCAAAAGAGGATCTGTGTGCTCAGCTTGAAGATCTTCTTGTGATGAAAGGATATACTTTCATCCTGTGACTGCCCTGGCAGCAGCTGCAGCACATTTTTAGATGGTTGCCTGTGTTAGTAAAAACACATTCAGTTTTCAACACCTCACCTCCTCTCATCTTTTGAGGGAAAGTAGTATTTAAAATATAATGAGGGCCTAACAACAAAGAAAGAGGCATTGAACAGTGTTGTTTGAACTTTAGTGACAAACCTATTGCTATTTATCAAACAGCTTCCAGTATTACAGCAGCGCTGGATTGAACTCCCCTGCCCAATTAAAAGATCTAGCACTTAGCTCACATTGGGTTCATCAGTACTGAACCTGCACTGTTGGAAGTGACAGCACTTAGGGGACTGTAAAATTGATCCAGCTGAGATGATAATACACCCTCTTCCTTTTCACAGCTCTTTTTTCTGATTCAGCTGAAACTAACTTTTGATATGTATGTGCAACACAGGATGAAGTGAGGTCCAGAGACTTGGAAGCTGTAAAATGCAGGAAGCTGTAGAAAAGACAAACACTTGGTTTAAGAAGCTTAAATCCCATGGCTAGATGTTGTTTTCATGGTTAGAGTTTGTTAATTGAGATATCAGCAATCCACTAAGGACCTGTCCAACTGTGAAATCCATCATTATCAGAGTAAGAAATTAAGGCATCTTGAGGACCCTCTAGCTGAGGTGGCACCCACATGGTTCAAGAGGCCAGAGGAAATGCTGGCAAATGGGAGCAGGTACAATGCTGCACTTTCCTTTCTATTTCCTTCTATTTTCCTTCTCTAGTAATCCAACTGAGACCTTGGTATTATTGCAACATTTCTGAAGGATAATGCATTTTCAATTACTCAGTTTTTGAAAAATATTTACTCAGGTTTGCAGACAATTTTGCTTCTAAATGATCCTTTTAAAGTTTTGTAAGTCAGACCTGAGTCAAATTAAGAAGAAATCTATCCTTTCTCCTCACTTTATGTCCACAGGAAATATTTCAGAGAGAACACCAAATAAGCAAGTTGGAGACATTGATCCATAGGTATGTTTCAGAATTTACCCCATTTGGAACGAGAAAAGGGAGAGAAGATTGTGACTCCATGGAACCCCAAAAGTGGTGCTCAACAAAGAACTCTCTGACATGGGCTAAGAAGAATAAATTATGAAGTGGATGTGAGAGGAAGCACAGATGCAGGACAGATGCTTACCTAAGCACAAGAAGAAAACACAGTAGCATTCAGTCCTCTCAAACACGTTGAGAAAGCAGGATGCTGGCATTATTTTTCATAATCACTTTCTCTAGAAATGTGATGAAGTTGAAGGGAAGGGTATCCTTCTGGTCTTTGTTGTGATAAATCCTTGATCATTAGGATAATTGTAGCTGGCTTTGCACTGCAAGATGGTGAAATTTGGCTTGTTCATACATGCATGACTGTCTCCTGACCATAAAGGTGTTTGTGCATTTTTTGAGGGGAGACATTCTGCAGGATTCCTTGGGGCTCTCCACTCCTTTTCCTCCAGTTGTGTTGGAAAACTCATCCAAGTGCTTTGATGGATGAGAAATCAAAGGGAATTCTTACAAATGTGGTGATCGTATGAAACACTAGAAAACAAGGAAAGTCGGTGGGAAAGGAGACCAGACAAATATGAGCAGTCTGCAGCTCACTTCTGTATCAGTGAAGGGCTTTGCACACACTCAGATCCAGATGAAGGGAAATGTGTTATTCAGGTGTACTCTGCCCCAATGCAGACTTCTGCTTACATGGAGGAATTATCCAACTGCCTCAAAGAGATCAAAGGAAGCCAGGCTCTTTGGTCAAGAAAGAAGTTTGAAGTGTGTGTGGTTAACTTAAAGGTTAAGTTAACCATATCAGTCTTTCATATCTGAAAGTTTGCAAGAGTCTTAAAATACTAAGGAAGAAAAAAGGGTCTCAGAAACAAAATCAAATTTATATGGGGTTTGGGATAATTTAAATTCAAAACTTGTTTTGTCACAGGGGTTTTTGTAACTTGTGTGGTTTGGTTTTTTTTTTAATGTGCCATTTCATTTTTTAACAACTTGCTCCACAGGAATATTTAAGAATGTCAGACCCTTGAAAATTTTCAAATATGCTCGACACGATAAGATTATAATAGGAATCATCTGTGGAACATTTATGCATGAGGAATGGTTTCGTTTTTTTATATTTTTGCAATATTAATATTTGATCAATGCAAGTATTTATTTTATCTTCCTTTGGGTTAAGAGGTTTGGGGCTTCCTGTTGATATTCCCATATTTCAAGTGGAGTACTCCATAGGAGTGTGGAATGACAGCAGTAAGGGAACCATAGTTTCCTCCAATGAAGATTTTAAAATGGAAACTCAGCTGATGTCTCTAAACCCATCCCAAAGGAAGATATAATCTCATTTACTGTCTATCTCATCAGTAACTCTCATTTACCAGTTCTTTTCTCTATCAAAAAACTTTGTGAAAATAAAGTTATGGAAAGGAAAGATCTTTATCATTTTTAATTAAAATGATATGCAATTATGCTTGAAATCTTGCCTTCTCTTTTTTTTCCTTTTGCATGCTGTATGCACAGCACTGTGAAATAAAATAAAATATGGCGTGCCTAAACTTCTACAAAAGAATTCCCTTCAGAACTGTCTAAACCAAATTTGCTATGTCTCTTTGCCTGCAGCAAGAATATCAACACGTACTGTAAATCTTTCTGGTTCTCTCATTTCCTTTGGCTGTTTAAACTGCTTTGAGACAGTGAGTAGCAAACATAAAATATGTTATTGCATTCTGTGTGTGCCTGCAATTGTGATGCATTTCTAAATGAAAAAGATTACACTTTTTAACTTTGTTTCTTTGTCCCTTTCTAAACAATTTCTATTCTGTGAGAGACTGCTTTATACCAGTTAGAGTAGTCGCACATTCTACACTTATTTTCTTAGTTAGTTGAAAAACACAATTAATAAAAACTGATGCAGCATTCCAGCCTGCCCAGCCTGCAGCTCCTCCCACGAATGCCAAGGTGGGGTTGTTGGGTCCCTCCAATGCAGTCCTTGCTTTCAACAGGCAGTTCTGTCTCTCTCATCTGAAGAATAAAGTTACTCACTCCCAAAGTGCTTGCTTCTCCCCACAGGCAATGAAGAGGAAACTACTCACTATAGATAGTTATCTTCCAGATTTTTGTAGTAAATACAGATTTCTATAGTAATTATAATACATGTAAAATAGTAAATGCTGCCCTGGAAACTAGAGAGGTGAAATTGAGTTTACTTCACATTGATGAGAAGTCCTAAGCTTGACTAGTCCTAGTTTTTGTCTGGGCACCACAAAGCCAAGCTGCCATTAGTTCTACAATTCATTCTCAGGTCCTAGTGAGATGTTTTGCTAATACTCATTAGCTCACAGGATCTACATTACCATGACCTGTGGAATTGTTTCCAGGAGCAAAATAGCCTGATTAAAAAGATTATAGGACCCTTTTCAAAAGGCAATATTGACTCTAGTGAAAATTGCACTCAGTTTTCCTTCTGCTGCTCTAGTTATCTCTCCAGTACCACACATCAAGCATTTAATCTTTAGTCAATCTCCCATGCTTTTATGCCATACTTTCTCATCATGTCACACACATTTTAATTTTCACACTGTGAAAATAAACTCAAGTTGCTGTCAAGTTGACATTCACCACTGCTGCTAGAAAACATTTGGGATATGGAGCTTGAAGAATTCACATTTATTCTCAGGTCACTGCTGGAGATTTGATACAGGACACATAAAATTCAGATCTTATCTATTCTGTCCACTTCTTGTCTGTAATATATTTTTTTGTAAGTATTGCTTCCCATCAAGATTGTGGGTACTGATCATACTCATAAACACAAGAAGTTTTGTTCCCCTGAATAGCAATTACGTGTTTCAGGATCTTTATTGCAAATCTAAAACATTCTTGCTTGAATTGAACACTTTTTACCTAAAGATGAATACCAGGAGTGCCTCATGCATGTACCCTGTATGAAGATTATAAAAATAATAAATAATAACTTCAATCCAGAGCCCTGAATAAAGATGGTTTCTAGGAAGCTGTGTAGGGATGGGGGTCAAGGAAATAATTCTCACCACATCCAGAATTCTCTGCGGGAGACTTCTAAATGAGGTGGGATTTGGGGAAGGGAAGAGAATATAAATTGTGAGGCTTCAGTAGCATCAGTCACAGCCTGCCCTCACCTCCATCCTTCCACTGGATGTCACCTGCTGTGTGGCAGGGCAGGAACGGACAAGCACTCAGGTCTTCTGCTGCAGGGCTGGCACAAGAGCTGTCAGAATAACCTCAGCCAAACCCAGTGTTTATCTCTATGCCAAGGTATCCCTTGCTATCAGCTTCTGAGTGTGTGCTAAGGATGAATTTAGCACGGGGGACATATACAGTGTCATGATGGCACAGACAGATCCCAGAACCCTTCTGGGGCAGAGTCCAAGCTGGACTTCACTCTCCAGACTAATTATCTTATTGAAGAAGTAAACATATAACATCAGTTTTTCCAGTTGTGGAATTAAGGGATTCAAACTGATTCAAGCTGTCAACATGCTTCAGCACTGAATCAAGCTATGTCAGGAGGACAGTTCTATCTGCTGAAACTGATGAAAGATTGCTTATGGGTTCAAAGGGGATATAAAGCTAGAAGTTCACTGTTTTTTTGTATTGACTTATTAATAGTAGTCCATTTTACCTCTCCTAAATTACAAAGTATGAACAGCTTTGAGTTAGGAAAAAAAAAAAAAAGACAAAGAGAAATTATGCATATTTCATTGTTCTGTTCAACAACTAGGATTTTTTATTACATAAAGCACTCATCAAGTATTAGCAATCAAATGTAGACTTCATATAGCACAACAAAATAGAATGAATAATCTGGAGCCTTTCCAAACTAATAAGAATAACTACTCTATGAATCAAAGGATGATTGAATATTTATTCTCCAGTATCTTCCCTACTTTCAAGTATTTAATCCAAGTACCTTCTTCAAATGAGAAAATCTATTTTATATTGAAGAAAAGCTCATGTTTATTAACTCAAAAATCAGAGCATTAAAGCAACTGCTAGACAGGAATTTGCATAACTGAAAACTGCCTAACTGTTTCATAATTTTCTCTGATGGAAGATGAAATTTTTTAATTTATATCCTTTTTTTCCCTTGACATTTTTCCTTTTTCATTTGCAATCCCCCAAAATTTAACACAGCTCACTAGGGACAGCTGCCCGGTCTCAGCCCATGCAGCTCTATTTTCGTGTATTTAATTTCCCTCAGAAGAGCAATTAGCTATATGTACGGCCTTTTTAGCTGTACTTTTTTTTTCTGGGAGCTACCTAATTGATGCAATATATAAAATATATGATGCCATGCCAGGTATCTGTAAGACAAGATACTGACAAACCCCTTATGTTTAAGAAAAAAAAATTATTTCTCATTAATCTAAGTGAGGAATATGTATTTGTAAAAGAAGAGGTCTCATTTTATGCATTATTGCATTCAAATGAGTAAACACAGCAATTAAAATAACAAGTGATTTTTAAAAATATATCTGTTGGATGTTTTACCATAAGAAATAAATTTTCATTATTTTGAATAATATTAGCCATAAGATAGTGATAGGGATACCATCTTGTAAAATATATGTATTATCTTATAGTCATCATTAAATATATTTCTTGAAAATGTCTCCTCACAGAACATAATTCATTTTAGTCCCTATGTTTAACATAAAATTGAAACGACTTCTTCTATTTTTTTTTAAAGCCCTGGAGATACAGATATAAAGATGACAATGTGAATGTTAGGTTTGCTATAGCTCTAACATAATATTTGGCTTGAAGTGTAAATAAGAGATCTTAGATAATTTTTTTATTGGGTTAAATATTCAACTTACACAAAACAAATCACCTCAATTGTTGAATCTCCAAATAATCCAATTTTCAGTCAAATGAATCGCATATGATCCTTGTAACCTCAGTACCAGAAGGCATGTTCATGTGAAACATTGTGCTGATCTTCATGTTTCTCTCTCTGTCACTCTTCTCTTTCTTCTCTTTCCTGAAGTGGTAAATATTTTATCCCCTTTCAGTTTCTAAGTGAATAGTGTGCCTTAGATGAGTGACAGTAGGGCTTTATCTGCTTTCTGCTACTTTTACTTCTATCACTGTTCTGTTATAAAGCACAGTTAGTGTCAGTCACAAGAACACTTTGATCCCTTTGAATCAAAAAACTTGAATTATTTGTTCTTACAGATAATGCATGGATAGGTAGCTACTATAGCACATATCACATCATTGACACAGCAAACTAAAGGTTAAAAATACTTGCACCTAATTTTCCTAGGAAGATTCTAAAATCTCTAATATTTGAGCATCTAATTTGCAAGGGCACAAAAACTGGTGTGAGACTCTCTCTACAGGGTATCAAGAAGTTTTTCATCCTCTCCAGACTCCAACCTGGAAATAACCAGCAGCTGTTGACACTGAACTTCTAAAGAACACAATGCATTTAAAGGAGTGGAAGTGAAACTTCTGCACTGAAATCAATACCATCTTGAAAAGAACCAGAATATCTGCTGCAACAAAGGAAAACAACCCATGAGGGCAACAAAGTGATCCTCAGTAAAGGAAACCATTGGAAGCAAATGGAAAGAGTTATTTAATATTAAAACCTAATCTCTTTATATTGTAAAATGATAAATAATTAAGCTCTTTCTACATAGCTGGCCTGTAATTAGCAAGAAGTTTAAAATCTGTTCTAGGATTTAATACAGATGCAGACAGGCACTGCATAGCTGCAGATTTCAGGATGCTGTTTCAGCCTTTTTTTCCTGTCCTCAGCCAAAGGAAGAGAACATGAGAATGTGCCTGTGATAAACCTACTGTGTTTATGGATTTCAGAGCCCAAGGGGGCGGTGAGAGTGGGAGGCAGCTGCAACAAAACCAAAAACATTTCATTTTTTTCCTGAGAATTAAGAGTGTGTTCCAAAGGACGGCAATTTAAACTGGATTTCAGCCCTTGTAGTCCCCAGAAATCCTTAAATTTCAATTGAAAGAGGCACATAGAACCCATAACAAAATGCTGTTGCACTATGGGTGGAACAAAGTTGTTTGGGAAGCATTGATGTGAATGGCTTTTAATATCCCAATTCCAATCACCAGTAATCTAATTCAAACTGACTGCAGCCATATTTAATAACCACACTTTAAAAAACCATAGTGAATTAATTGTTTTAAACCTTTATTCACCTTCGGTTAGTGCCAAATCTGTGCTCTTATGTCTGACTGGAATTTGAATAGGTGGTAGTCTTTGTGGACCTCAGTGCCCCTCCAATTCTCTTTTCTCCTTTTAACACAGCCCTATATTCATAAAGGTTCAGAAAAAAGTATAAAACACTTAAGTCTCTACATTAAACAATACTGATTGCTCCCTGCTGCACTTCCTTTCTACAATGACCTCACTAGACTGAGGTGGCCAGAATTGCTCATGGAGTATTAAATATGGCCTCTTTTAAGGGTATAAATGTCCAACTACAATTGCTTTACTTGTATATCACACTATGGGTCAAACCAGCTTTTGGCTCTGTGCATGGACTTCACTGACCCAGTATTTGTGAGAGCATAATTTGGCTGGATGTGCCCAGAGAGGATGTAGTGTTATTTTCTATAACAGATTATTTTCTATATGGAAATTAGGGTGGGAAAGGGCCCAGAGCAAGATGTCCTCTGTATGGAAACATTTTTTTGGTCCTTACTATGATACAAATGCAAAACACTGCAATATTTATTAGTTCATTTTTCGCATGGTCTGGAACCAGCTGGAAATGCTGCTATAGGGCTCCCTGAGAAATAATGCCAGGGATTTTTTCCCTGACATTCATCATGAAACTCTCAATCTAAAAGCAACATAGCATTCTGCTTTTAGTGGTGATCCATCTTTTCCCTTTTAACCTCACTCTCACATAGGCAGCATCTTATAATTTCTTTCTTTCCACATCACCTCTTTTAATCCATCTATCTTCATGACTCTTCTACACTCCTGACAGTATCTTTCTGGTTTGAGGTGCTTTGAACTGCACAAAACTACTGCAGGTGAGGTCACAGCAGGGCTTCAGAGAAAGAAATTATTATTGGCATTTTGCTGTTGCATGATGAGACCCTTCACAGGCTGCAATTTTAATCCTTTTAGTGGCCATTTCAGCTTTATAACAGGTTTTGTCTTAGAGTCTGTGCAGATTTCATGATATCAGAATTACCCATCTGTTGTGGAATCAGAGCTGTTGTGCACTGCAGGAAATTGTTTGTTAGACTGTAGAGCCAAAGCAAAGTCTAATTGGATGCACCTAGCATGTAAACTGGCATACAACCTAACCCTACAGTTTACTCCTGGGTCCTTAGGTGCCCACATGGTGCAGTTGTGAAGGAGTACTTTCATGAAGGAATACTTTTGTGATGGAGTACAGTGTTTTTCCTAAGTTTTTGCTTTGTTTACAGGACCCTTCCAACCAATCCATTCTGATTGACTCACTTCAGGGTCCCACCTGAGTGATACAATAAAGAAGACAACTGTGTTTGGCTCCTTCCACTCCTTTCATTTCAGGCTTTGCTTTCCCAGTTGCCCTGCTGATGGCAGCCATGCTACAGGGTATGTCAGACATACCCTCAGGTTTCCATCTTCCAGCTGAGCTCTTCTCCTACACACCCCTATGTTACATGTTTTCCTAATTTCTCCTTTGGTATATATTTGCATTTTACATCCTGGGTGTAATTCTGGTGTATACACAAGCAGGAGATGATACACAGATATAGTCGATTCAGTATCATCTTTTCATCCTCACTTTAATTTTTTCTCCAGCTATGCCAAAAGACCTAAAGAATATTCAGTCTTCTGAAAGGCAACAAAAACACCCTGAAAAGATTGAATGGTTATGCATCCAGACAGCAGAAAGCAGCATACTTTCAACTTCCCACTTCTTTGCTTGCAGTCCTGCTATTTTGAGAGCTGATAGTCTACAAGGAACAGTCAGAAATGGATGCAAAGCATACAAAGTCAAGATCCCTTCCATCTTATGTTCTGCAGGATTATTATCTTTCATTTTAGAGTAAGTTATGTACAAGTTACATGGAATATATTATAGCTTTCTGAATTAAAAATCGTTACTAAAAACTGACCCAGTCATCAGCCATACACAGTTTAACTCCTTTTCTTTGCCAGCTCTGAACTAAGTGCTGAACTAAATAGAGAAATTTTTCAAATCACAAAAATGAATATGAGGGGGAAATGTCTGCACACACTTAAATAATTTCTTTCTTAATATAACAAAAATATATTTTCAGCTTAAAAATCATGAAATAAAAATGCAAATCCAATGTAAATGTTGTAAATGGTTTTCTGTCTAAAGAGAGATCAAAAGCATGTCTAGATTTCCCACCAAACACAAATACCACTCCACTACCCGGACAATTGAATTTAAAAAGATCTGAGTGGCCTCCATTGCTTTTTCTCCTTTAGAGTTATACTCTTTCATGTCTTGGTAAGCATGATTTGAAGAACTGAGAGAGCAGCAAATCAAAACTGCAACAAAAACAACAGGAAAAAAAAAAGGAGAAAGAAAAAGCCCATGGCATAGAAATCAATTACTGAGGAAATCACAGTAAATAAATTTCAGCAGAAATGATGTTAGGTATCAAATAGGAGAGGAAAACATATTCCTCCAGGCAGCAGAATGTATATTGTAGCTATCCAAACCCAGCAATGCCAATTCTGTAGCTGAAGATTAGTGGCTCAAATTCTGCAGCACAAATCAAAACAGAGCCTTCTAAAACCATCCACAGAAATGATACATACTCAAAATGAGTATCAAAAACATCATTCAGGTGTGAGCCTGAATAGCAAATAATAGACTAGACTGTATCCAGTATTCAGAGACTCCCAAAGAGAATGAACCCTGCCAAAAGGCTGCAAGATCTCCATTTTTACCATCAGTTATTCCTAGTCACTGCAGAGCTGGTAGCAAACCCCATTTCTTTCCAAGCTCAGGGCTCTCTTTCTGCTGCTGACCATTGCTGGGACAGAAGCAATAAACTTCCAGGTGACCTGAGAAAGTCAACTCATTTTTACAGCACCTAAAACATTTGAAGAGAATCCAGGAATGGCCAGGAGCCTTCTCTCCTTCTTTTTATAGTAGCCAGGCACGTACCAGATATAATTTGGTTCAGCAGAGAATTAATTATTTCTCATTCTGGATGGAACAACATACCGAAGACTTCTCAGCATCAATGGCCTTTGTGTCTGTACTACATTCAATTTCAGAAATAGGACAAGTAGCTCCTTAAAGAAGAACACACTGGAAAAGCAAAACTTAATGGTTAATGTGTAACTTGATTGTAGCTGAAAAAAATAGCAAGAAAAAGATGGAATCAGTTATAATATCTTTGCTACTCATTACAGATGTTCTAGTACATGATTTTTCATACAAATTTCATTTCTAATTTAAGAGAAGATATGTGAAGGGGCAAGAAGATTATTAAAATAATATGTTGAGTCTACCATTTTTATTTAGTTAGCAAATTTTCTGGAAACACACGTAACTTGTATTAAATTTGTTTCCTTTCTTTTAAAGATTTTTTAACATTAGAGAAACCATTACCACACTGTGGATTACTCAGTCTCCTATAATTCTTTATTATGACTGTGATTTTGTACCCAGGTCTAGTGACTAGCATTGTTTCTTTCCTGTAACTAATTTTTTATAAACTGCAATTGGCATTCACTTGAATAAATTTTGTTTAGTCACCAAAAAAAGTCTTTTTGGGAACAAGAAAAGATCTTGGGTTCTAGCCAATACAAATCTTGATTTGCTTAAAAGCTTCAAAAAACAAACAAAAAACCCCAAAGAGAACATTAAAATGGGTGCAAACATAGTCAAAAAACTTTTGATTGTAAATTATTTCATTTTTGTTCACTTTTATTCCCTTTCACTCAGTTTTAACATGTGGCTACCTAGTGATTGTACTCATGAAATTTGTCAGGAATAGTTGTATAACACAAAGTGTTTCTTCTTTTCTGCAACTTATTTTAAATGTAAGGTATTATTGTAGTGGTAGTGATAACTTAACTCTTGTAACCTCACATTTTTCCCATGTTTCTGTACATCTCTAACCCTTGTAAAAGAAATCCATGCAGTGCTATAAAGTAGCTCCTGACTAGTTTTGAGTTTGTGTAGGATGAGTTTCTCTTTGTTTAGAAGTAGTGCAGGAAACAGTTATTCGGCCTGGAAGTTGCACAGATTGGTTAGGCAGCACAGAAAAAGTCTGAACCAGCTCAAATACATAAATATGGGGTCATATAAAGTCTAAAAATTTCACTCTGGAGCAAACACTGAAATCTTAAAATTCGCATATAATTATCACAGACAAGACCTTCATGTTTCACTTTTGTCTATCCTCTGCTGTCCCAGTGTCTCATTAAGTTGAGCATGAAGGACTAAGCAGATCCACATGCTCCAGTAAAAGGCACTAAGTGGCTGCCCATGGCCACAGGAGACTATGGGAGGAGGTCTTGCAGTCTTCAGAACAAAAGAGACTAAAAGATCATTATGCTTTTCAATAAAATGAAAGTCATATCTATATATAGACTGACTGATACTGGAAAGACTCAACAGTTTCTGGAAACTGATAATAGTAGCTAACCACAATCTACTGTTACAGCCACATTTTATTTTAAAATTCTTCTGATGTCTTTGTCTGCTCTCCATTCTTGTTTTTTAATATACCCATTTGTAATATCCTGTACATTTATATGCCAGGTGGAAGATTGTTTTCCTGTGGGTACTAATCATGTGGTATAGCATGAAGGATAGAGCCTCATTAAGGTTCAGTTTTCTTAAAAGATTCTGTTCCTAGGTAATTCTGCTTAATATAAATTATATGGCACAGCCAGGTTCTGTTCCTCATATTTTATTGCTAGGCACATTTGTACTAAACACTATAATGCAAGTAATATTCTATTACATTTGCACAGTATTTTCCATCTGAGGTTTTTTGAAGCATATATGGAAAATATTTAGCATGCAGTAGGTCATGAGGAGCTTCTGATTTTCACCCTTATCTCTGCACAGTTGGACCCATCTTTGTGATTTGTCCTGTAAGCTGTTGAAGTTCATTATCACCAGCTAAAAATAGCTCATGATGCAGATCAGTTCATGTAAACAGATAAAATTATGTCAAACTCAGAGATTTCAGGTCAATTTCTACCAACAGTTTGGTTAACATAATAATTCTCCAGGCTGCAATTTTTATAATGCAAAGAGACTACTTCTGCTTATGAATATGTCCAGAAAGGACCCAATTCCCTTCTTCCATCATCCTCCCTGTCCCCTCTTTCAGTATTTGTTTCATTTTTAATAATTTTTATGATCTGTGAAATGGAGAAGTGACAAAGACCAGTTTTAACTTTGGGAGTAGGAAGGTGTAGTCTATGCTTGTCTCCTTTGGCATAGAAACACAGAATAATTTACACAGTAGGAGTCCTTGGATCCAAGGTCCTGCTCAAAGAAAGTCCTCCCCACAGCCTCGGCCAGCCAAGTTCTGAATATTTCCAAGGATGCATGTTCCACATCTCCTCTGGAGAACTGCACCTGGAATTAACCACTCTCTTTGTGAGGAAATTTTTTCTTATCTGAGTTGGCCATACATGTGCCCTGATGAGGCTCTGTCTCACTGCTACCAGGACCTGTTGCTGATTCCTGCTCACCATGCACCTGTCAGGTCCCCATGTCTTCTCCTTCCCTGCTGCTTCCCAGCCTGCACAGGAGCTGCATGGCTCATTCCCCAGCACATGCAGAGATCTGTGTTTGCTCTTGTTGAGCTGCATGAGAGCCAGCCCATCATTCCTTACAGTTTTAGAACTGGATTGTAAATACTCTGTATTATTTTACAAGCCCTACCATTGCTAAACCTGAAATCAGGCAAAACAGGTAGAGAATACTAAAGTTAATGACAAACACTGCTTTCATTTTCTCCTCTCCTCTGCATTTTTTAATGAATGGGTGTTCTAACTATAGGATACTGTGGGCAAAACACAGCTCACCACCATGGCTTGTGAGGGAGAAGCTGCTCCTACACTGCCAGAGCTGAAGAGCTCCCTCCAATACAGCAATGACAGGGATGCTTCTCAGGAGGGAAAGAGTAGACACTCAGCTTTACCTTCAGCCTGTACCTTCTCAGATGTAATTACAACACACATCTGCTCAACTGTGCATGGGGACAAGTGATTAGGTGAAGTATTCCTCACCTGAAGCACTGTAGATATTTCATTTAGTTGGGCTTTGAAAAGGGGAAGATGAATCAAACAAATCTAACCCATTCCATGTTCTTCACAGAGAGCACATCCACTCCCGATTGCAATTTTTTTGTCATAACTATAAATGAATCTTCTCCTTCCCCTGGAACAAAATGATTTTGCTGTTTTTATTCTCCCCTGGAGAAAAAATCCTGTTTCATTTGTATTGGGTATCAAAAATATCATCAAAACATAATCTGAAAGAGTATGTAATTATTTTTTCATTTCAGATCAGTCTTTGACAGACATGCCTGAAGGCAAAATAGATTCAGATCCCTAGCAACCTTCTAGCTGAAGTCTATAAACAGATTATACAATGTGCAAATTGCTATTTCAACAAATCAGGAAGGCCTAAAATAAATCTCTGAAAAGTAAAGTAACTAAATTAAATTCTGAAGAGAGAACACGTTCTGTAGCAAACAAAACTGGGTGGCCATTTAGTAGACCTCTTTTTAATTGCATTCATTTTGTTAAAAGGAAATATTTCAGAATTAACAAAATCTGGAATGGTTCTTCCAAATACTGCACTGAAGTCAAACCAACTACACTGACTTACTTCAAGAGACCATGAAAACTCAACCACGTCATGAGGGTAAGAAATGGGAACTTGGATACGACTATACAATACGTATCCTGAGCACAGCCTTGAATTACACAGGAGCTTGGGGATAAACTGTCTTGGAAATAACCAAAACTCCCATGCCTAAAAGTGAGTTATGTCTTCTGTGGTAGCATCTCCTTTGGGTTTCATTCCTGCCTGTTTTGCTGCAGCAGAAGTATTTCAGAGCTCTCAGTGAAATTGTATCTCTGGAAGGGGTTGTTCAGAGTTCAAAGTTGAGACTTTTTTCAAAATCAGAAAACTGGGTGTTGTGAAGAATCTGATTAAAACTAGCTAGTGAATCATAATGTCAAAAAATGCAGAGGGAATATGTTTCATTTAGGCAGCTGGCTATCCTCAGGGACACACGTATGGCCTTAACTGTCCATAGAGCAAAGTTAAATAATCTATTCTTGGAATTTAGTGCAAGGACACAACCATGCAATCTCTTTATTTTCCTCTTCAGTTTGTCCAGTTTCACTTGTCTGAGCAACTGACAGTGGTGCTGAAAAAGGAAGAAGAACAAAGTGAATCTGAAGGGAGATAAGTCCTTTATTTCTTTGTCAACTTGGACTGTAACCACACAGCACTGCCCTGCATTTCCCTGTGCTTCCCAGGATCCAGGGCAGCCCCCTCACCAGCCCATGTGTGCCCCACGCTGGCCTGCATCATGAAGCTGGGTTGGTGTATACCCAGAAAACAGTAAAGCCTCTTAGTTTCATGGACTGATAAGATAGGGATTTATTATTTGGCTGAAAGGAAAAGAAGACACCTGTGTCCTTCTTGTGATTAAATAATTGGAAGTGTGTATGTCAGGTTTGCAGCTGATTCACCAAATAGCCCTATTACTGCAGAAAAAAGTGCCTGTATGGCATGTCATGGCATGACCATTGTCAAAGGAAAAATAAAACTCAAAATAGGAGACTGATTTCATTACATTCATTAATGCTTTTGATCCTGTGAAAAGCAGTATTTCAATTAATGCTATACTAACAATAATTACCAGATTATAGCCAGAACGCTTAAATCTCTTCATCTGCTGTTTGATGAGACAGCAGGTATTAATACTTTTCTTATTATGTGATCATCTAATATCCACACTTTGTAATGGAAGAACACAGCAGTATCTAAGTGGAGTGTTTTCTATCACAAGCAACATCTGCTTTAATTACTGCTGTGTAACAGTGAATCAAAAATAACAATAATCCAAAATACCAAAATTAAATCTCAGGGTGCTTCTGTACAAAATGAAGTACAAACATGTATGCTTTTTCACAAGTTATGAAAATATGTACTTAAACTTTTTAACAGAATTGTGTTCTCTTTTAAGTAGAAATACACTCTGCCAGTTCTGCTAGCAAAGCTTAAAGCATTTAAAGCAAGAGCATTTCTTCAAGATTTAGCATGCATGCCTCTCAGCTAATGCTCCCTAGGTATTTTTAAAAACTGAATTATCAATTTATGTTTAAATTCTGAAATGTGTTTCATTTAGTCTGATAGTACAAAGTCTTACTGAAGCTTTTTAATCCATTTCAGCTTTAGCAAATATTCTCCACAGGATTTCAGCTGAAGGCCTTCCTGTTTGTCTTAATTTACTATGAATAAATTTGTTTCTACAATTAGCACATGGGCCCCTGAAGCCAGAAATATCCTAAATTAGTGGTACAGTGCATTTTGGGATGTAACTTAATTACTAAATCTAAGTACTAGAACTATGAACCAGAAGCTTATTATAAGTATTAGACTACTTGACGACTGTACTGAAACTTCCCAATGGAAATATGATGGTCTTAACACATTTCACTAATGAAACCTACTCCAAGCAATATGAGGCATTATGTAATACTCAAAAATTTAGGAGATAAAAGGGTTTTCTTTTTGTGAAAAATCCTTTTATATAAGCCTGTTGAGGCATATGTGCCAATTAAAAGTACTAGGCCTGTCATTTTAAACTCTTCCAGACAAGCACAGAACCTTTTGTTGCTACAGTTGTGGTTATTTGTGAGAGCAAACAAGAAATGCCATGGGTGTTTTGAGCTTTCCTCAGCCTGCAAATGCGCAAATCAACATAGCAATTCCTCTGTGCATTCTCACTTCATGTGAAAAACAAGAGCAGAACTGGGTGCCAGGAAAGCACATTTATCTGGTGTGAGCTGCAGGAAATCTGTCTCCTGTGTGTAAAGGCAGGGGTCTTCCACAAAGCCCTGGAGAGAAATTTGCAGTGCTGTTGCACAAGACTGAATAATTCAGCTTATACTTCTTTTAAGTGTCACAAAGCAGTGACTTCAACAAAGGAAAGATATTTGTTAAAGCAACTTGCCGTCTAGGCTTTTTGGCTCATGCAGCATCCCTCATGAAAAATGAACTCCTTCTTTGAGAGGACACAGGGCTGTGCCCGCTGCCAGCTGTGGGGTGAAGATCAAAGCAGTTAGTGAAAGCCTTAGCACATTTCCTTGCTATTAAAAATTTGTCACCGTGCCAGTATTTTAACATCAAATGAAACTTAATATTTTTCATAACTGCATAATCTAAATCAAGAGTTTAGTTTCTTTAGTTGCAATGAGATTTCATACATGGTTCCAGTTCCAGGCAGTGCACCATCTGTAGCACTGATTCTTAAGCAAACATTGCCACATTATTCACTAGACAGGTACAAAATGAACACTATCAAAATGTAAAAAATCACTGAGCAACAGTGGGAAAAAGAGGTGTTTGAAGTGCATGCCACCTAAAACTAGAGTTCTTACCATTTTATTAAATCTGAATTTGTTTAAAGATTTTCATGATACATTAAGCAGATGAATCTTTTACTTATGTTTCCATTCCTTACAATTACATGGAACATATAAAAAAAATAATAATATAATAATATAGTATAATTATATATAATAACATAATAATATAATAATAATGTAATAATAGAATAATACATAGTAAAATCATGCAATCATGCTAGTGAGGTTTATCTCCTTCCTAAAATGACAATAATGTGAATGTTGTTATCTATATGTAGTTTTCCTCATCACTTTGTATTGCATTGCATTGCTATCTTTATATAAATATTTAGATTGTCACAGTCTCTATGGCTAGTACGACTTACCAGCAGACAGCAGGGCATCTGCTCACCAGCAACAAACTGCTTCAGCAGTGAGGTCCCTGTGCAATATGGATGGATTTTGACCAACATAACAGGCTTTTCTTCTGGAAAATTGTGGGGGAAAAAGGAGAAATAGCACTCTTACACTGTTTGGGTGAGACCTGTCAGAGATGCACACTCTTTTCCTGGGAGCTGGGAAAGGTTGCTGCCTCCCATCTTTTGGGACATAGCCAGCAAATATCAGGGACTGGTCTTGGGTTGGTATGGCTTTGCTTTCAGTTGTTCTTTTGTTCTTTTTACATGGTTGGAGAGGATGAGCAGAGTTTTCTCATTTGCACTCACAGCACAATTCATGGCCTTAATAATTTCTGTCATTAATTCTTTCATTTGTCTCCTCTTCAGTGCAAGCTCTCTTTTCAGCATTTTTAATAGAGATTTGCAATGCTCATCTTTGCCATCTTTTTTTTTTTTTTTCCTGAAGCATGCATTTTTTAGGAGCAGATTCAAGATGTGTATGGTTCATGTATCCATTTTTTCAAGACAGTGACACCCTCACTGTTTTCCATGCCATGTTATACTCTAGGTACTATATCAATTTCTTACTTTCTTAGTGGATGGTGCATGTTAAACATCTCTCATTAAGTTCTCCAAAATTATATCAATTTTTCCCCTGTTGGTTGCTATTAATTTTGAATGAGGTGATGTTCAAACGAACACTGGCAACACATATTGTCAGCTTTCACTTGTGCACTGCTCACTCTCAGTTTTATTATGTCCCACTGAAATGTCGGAGGTGTTTCTTGAACTTTTCTAACAAGTATGTATTTGCCAGCTATAAATTTGTTACCCAACAAATAATTTCTTTTTCAAAACACAGAAAATTAGACAAAGCGGGATGAGGTATATTAAATATTACACTTGCTTCCAAAAGGAGGCTTCTGTCAGTCCAACATTATTTAGAGTAGCTGGAAAAGATATATGGGTAGATAGAAAAGCATGTGCAATTTCATGTGCAATTTCTAACTTTTCATGAAGAATCATATCAAAGAAAATTTAAAAGGTTCCAGGCAAAAATAGAAAAATCTCAACAAATAATTTGTCTTAAATCTGAAAATATCACATATACAAGCTCTGTACCCACTCCAAGGCATTTCAAAGCTATGTTGATGCTCACATGGAACATATTTTAAATGAACTAATCTTTTGTTCAAAATATATTTCAACAGTTAAACTAGCCATTCTTTTCTGTGCAAAAGAATAACCTTTTCCAAATTTTCTGATTTTCTTTTCACACAGATAATCTTAAAGGGTTTAGCCAGAAGAACAGGCCCAGGTTAGGGTGATCTTGTTTTCAGGCATGGAGTTCAGAGCAGAATATTTTTGAGACACTTGTTAATGCTGTGATTTATTGTTTCAAAGTTTTGATTTTGGTGCCGCTTTTTCTGTCTCCTTGTATGACCACCCATTTCTTCAGTCACCTCACTAAAAAAATGCTACCTTCCTTCGATTCTTTCTTTTAGTGTCTAAGATTTCCTCTGATTCCTGATGCACTAAGCAATGTAGTGTTAGTTGGTTTTCTCTCTTTGCCAATAATGCTATTCAGAACTCCTGCTTAGAGTTTCTAATTTGCCATTAATTTTATTTTACTGTGAATACAATACTAAAATAATCACGTTGTCAGAACATGGTGTAATGTACTATAATGTATAATGATTCTTCTAATGGTCCAAGTTTGAAGTGGAATAATTTTTAGACTAATCACCTCATCAAAGCATCATAATGGAAACCTCAAGTGGTCTCTGTAGCCTTGAACTCAAAACATTGTATGAATCTAAATCTCACAACTGACCTTCTAATGCCTCTGTATGAGCAGCCTCAACAACCTTCAATTCAAATAATGTTGCTAACTCATATTCATCTATATTCCGCATCAGCAAGGGCTGCACAAATTTTTACTGATTCTCTCCCAAGATTATTGCTATCATGTGAGCAAGGAGTGCTGAAAGCAACAAACACAACTGTTCTCCAAGGCTGCACGTCATCTCCACAGTGCTGGGGATTTTTAAACTGTACAATTATGCTCTGTGCACGCTCAGCTAACACACCTAGAACTTCAGTTCTCATGCTGCAACTGGGGAAATGCCTAGCTAGTTAATATGATTCCAAACTGTTTTGCTAATATTTATGTCTGGTTTATTACTTAGATTTTATGTCAGTTAGAATGAGATATGTCTTTGCTTTGCAGGATTAACTCTGTTTGGGGTTTCAGCCTTAAGTCTAAACTTCCTGATTTGCCTGGTCATTACCAAAAAACATATAAGATTTTTCTTGTGATAGGACATGCAATACTTAACTGTAATGCAAATATTTTGGATTATCTGGAAAGGACTGTCATATAATTATATAACACAAAATATTATCTGGATGGTCCTTTAACAGATATAAAACTTGCTGAGGACAATGAAATCCTTGAAGAACAGAAAATTTTTGTCTCATTCAAGGAAAGAAATTCAAAAAAATCTCTCAGTAGATCCAGCTTTCCTTGAAAGTACAATTCTCCTCAAATTAAAGCAAGGTAGTGACCGAAAGTGGTGCCATTAATCTGTTTTCCAATCCAGTTTCTTGCAAATTTAAGCTCTCCAAAACCTTCAGAAGAATTGGGTAATAGCAAAATTTTCAGGTAGTAAAAGGGTCCATTTACTCTAAAACCTGAGAACCTACAAGAGACTGTAAGAAGCTCAAGTGAAGAAATAAAAGAATAATTTCATCATTCCTCTATGAAAAAAATATTATCTTTACCTTTCTTGCCCCAGTTGCAGTCAGAGAAAGTCAGGCTTTTAAGACCTAAAAATGGTTCCTTTTTGTCAGTTCTAACTGGCAATGAAGTATTTGCTATGGATTCACAATATTAAAATGCAGGAGAAGATGCACTCCTCTCCAGTCTGCCCTTATGTCTAAATGAGTCTGTCAAAGAAATATACTGAAATATAGCATTAATATAAGAGACAAAGCAAAAGTAATAACTATTTCTGATAATTCCTGCATAATTCAGCACACCAATAAGACAGCATTGCCAGGGTGGTAAAATAACCTAGACAATGTTTTTATTCATGGATCAAATAGACTACCATATGAAGAAATAAAAATAAAGATAAAGCAGAAATAAAGCCACGCTTCATATGTGATTTTTATTTAGTTTCCTTCCAAACCCACATAAAGCAAATATATCAAGAAAAGGATGATATAAATGTCCTTTTATTGAAATTGTGTTGCTAAAAAATCAGCTTTTCTTAGAAGATCATAAATACTAATACACAAAGAATAAAGTTTTTAAAATGGTAAGGACAAAGAGAGTCTCTAAGAAAAAGTCCACTAAATGTCATGGTCTTAACTCTCCTTTATACATCTTTATATATGTATAATCTTTATTTATCTTAAACTCTCATTTCTTTATAAGTATCCGTTCCCTAGTAAAATTTTGAGCCCTGACTCTGGCTACTGACAGAGGTTTTTTTACAAGGAAAGATCTATTTAATATTTTTAGTTAAGGATTTTTGGACAATGTCCTGTTTGCAAGGTCAAGGCAGAGGTTTTGTATTCCCATGTGATGGAATATCCTGGGTTGGTAAGGACCCACAAGATCCATCAAGTTCAACTTCCAGCAGGTAGAACAACATCTTTTGGTCATCTCAGAAGACCACACGTACCATACCTTCTCTAAAGATGAAATATTACATTTAGAAGTTAATTTAGTATATTAGATAAATATTGTCATTTCAATATGCAATTTGACTAGTGCATTCCCATTTAATCTATGATCGGTTTGATAATGTACTCTTAAGAGTGAAATCTTATACTTTCCTTTAACCCCAAATTATATTCTCTTATTAGTTGCAGTCATTCTTCCTCTGCTCTAATGCTGCCCAGATGACAATTAAACATTTGTTTTCTGTACTTGCAAATCCCTGTAGCTCCTTGGTTTTTAGTATTAAAGTCCAGGTCTGGCTCAGGTAGAATATTTTCACTATGCTTTTTCTTTTAAGTCTTCAGTTGTGGGGTCTGAGAGACACAACTTTATTTTTCATTTTCTCTCTGAAGAAGAACATGTCATTCTTTGATCATGTCTCAGAGAGAGTTTACAAGATTCTGGGTACCATTAGCTATTCACTGACATGTTTCCTAATCTATATTATCTCAAATGCTGTAGAAACCAGATTTCTCATAAAACAGATATTTCACTTAATCCTTCTTTAACTGCCCAGCCCAACTATTAGGCCTAGACCTGTGGACCATTTACCAGCAATTCTGTTTTTCAACATTTAGGACCTCAGTGCTATAATATGTCAATACTTATCCATTGGTTCCCTAAACAACTCTCTGGATATTGACTATGCTTTCTTGTATTTGTCAATAAAAAGCACACCAAACCTTTGCTTCCTGGAACCTGCTACAGTAAAAATAATATCCTTAGGATCTCTTGTGTGTTTGCTTGTTATCAAGAGAATAGAAGTAGAGATGCAAGCAGATACCAAAAAGAGGAATTTTGTCCAATAATTCATTGTCATTTTCATGCTAGCAGTTTGTCGAGTTGTTCATTCAAGGAAGACTCTTTGACTTACTCTATTTATAGACATTCATGGAGTTCCAGCAATTAATAGTCACCTCTCAGCACACTGATTCCTTGTAAAATGATGGTATCCTTCATAATATATTTGAATAATATTTCTCCTCCTTCCAAGCCCTACTTTGACAACCATTTTCCTGAGAGGTCTCTGAAGTTTTGCTGACATGGTTTTCTTTGGTGAAAGTAAGAAAGCACGGATGGTTTTTGATCCAAATATTTGTAGGACACTGGAGGTTCCTACGTTAAAAAAAATACGCTTCATTGGAAGACCACTAATAATGAAAGACTTATTTTAATAAAAGCAAATATTTTAATGTCTCAGCTCTGTGTGACTTAGTTTCTGAGTGGATACATTTGTAATCTGTAAGAGTATTGCTATCTATCTGGGATCACTTGGCTATTCAAAATTAAACACTGCTCTGGATTGAAAATCTTCAGAAATATCCAAACAAACAGAAAAATTCCTTCTTTGAAGACTGCTAACATGAGGCTTTTGGATCAGGTACACGATGAAAATTCTTATTCTCACCAATTCAAGAATACAAAACTGAGACATAAAAGTAAAATTAAGCACTAACTAGACGAAAAGACCTCAAAAATATTCTTTTTCCTTTTTATGAAGACATTTTTAGCAACACCTCCCATTTTTTAAAAATTTAAAATTTCTGGTGATATTGTGTATTTAGGGTTCAAGTTATTATTCTGGCTCCTGAGTTGCAATATGATTTGTTCAAAAAATGATAAAACTCTTCAAGGAAAACGCAGTATACAACAAGCTCTGTTATTATCACAAAGGGAAATAGAGGGAAACTGCTTCTGGGAAATAAAGCACGGTGTAATGGTAAATCTAATCCAGTTTCTGAATTTGTGTCAGCAAGGCTACAAGGTGACTTAATGATGTTGAATATAAACTAAGGCACGTCTGGTAGATGTTAATGATGGTGAAGTGCATACTTGAGAGACGTATTCTTTTCAGCTTCCCTTTGAATGCATTAGATTCTTGAGGCAATGCACCAATCATGACCTTGGAAGCTTTCCTGTAATTTAACCACTCAACATCACAAGTTCTGGAAAAACAAAAGGGAAGGGGTGTCTCTCAAGCTCCATAAAGAAATCTATTTCTGATTTCTCATGCTCTGCCCATTAAATGAAGCCATCTGATGAATATAAAATTTCAGAGTTTGACAGTACAGATGGGCCCAATGATGCTTGTCTTCCTTTACCTTGCAACTCAATCTTTTACCAAGTGAAAATCCTGAAACAAAAAGTTGTATGACATAGATTTGCATACTTAAACTTACATGTATAGCTCTTCAAAGGATGTCCATGTATGTCATGTGGTAACATACAAATGAAAGAAAACAGATCATACTTGTCAGTAGAGTTGGGACAAGTTGGGACTGAGAGTTACATGGGTATTAGAAGTCACTGCTTCATGTCCAAAAGATCATGAAGTAATCTGGTACACCTAAAATACTTCTGGAAGGAAATGTAAAAACTTGCCACATACAAGTGTTTATAGTGTGAATAATTGCTGCATAATTAAGAGCTTGAAAACACGCTCCCAGAAATGACTGATAGTAAAAAATCCACATCATTTAAATGAGAAATTGAATAAGAGCAGCAGAGAAGTAGGTGAAGCATCTGATCCTATAGGAGGCAGGTTCCAATTCCAGTTTTGTATGTGAGTGCTCAGTAAGTCACGATCCCAAGAGGTTTTATCCTGTGTCTTTAGTGGATCGAGGACTTGCCTTTAACAAAACCCAGGTGAGTCCCTGAGCTGCAGCAGCTCCCAGGCAGACCAGTGACCCCTTGTTCTGGCTCTGGGACCACGGGGCTCACAATGCTCCTGTGACTGGCTCCTCACCATGTTGTTCTGCAGGGACTTCAGCACATAAATAAACAAAGGAAATCAACTCTAACCTCCAGGAGCCGAAAGGCCCAGTCCTCTGGGAGCTGAGACTTAAAGGATCAGACCCTTAGCAATGAACCTGATTGTCCCAGATAAGAGTTCCTCTAAAATTAACAGGGGAAAGATACAAACTAGCTCTTGGAATGAACTGGCACAGTTAGGAAGACAGACTAAAAATCAAACTTTCATAAACAAGCAGAGAGACAGATGTCAGTGAAGTGAGCAAAATTTTACACAACACAGATGTCCACTGAAATGACTATTATTGTCTCTCTGCAGGCTGATGCAAGCATGTTACATTGGAAAGACCACAACGAGGCACAAAGGTCCAGTCTGAAGAACAAATTATTCGGATTAGTTGGTTACCCCAAAAATAGTGATTTTTGTTTCGTAAAGAAAAGAGTTGTAGATTAATTCTAGATTTTAAAACTAGTCAATGAGGATTGTCTTAACTTGCAGCCAGAGATCTTGTTAACTTCCTCTCATTGGAATTCTGATGTTTCAATTCCGCCATGTGTCTACCTCCAGATAAAAGCAGCAGCACTAAAGCAATTGTTGGAGAATCAGGCCTGAGATATTCAGAATGAGTAATGACTGACTTCAGAATTCAAGAAAAAGGGACTCATTTAATGAAGGCAACTGCTGAGAATTTTTTAAAAACCTTGCCCTTTAATATGTGAAGTTTGAACATTTTAAGCAGAGCCTGAAACTCCCTCTCTCTTCCTTGGAATGATTATTGCTATTGTTTGCATTTCTGAGGATGCCATTAGATAGAATTAGGACACCATTTCCCCCAGGGATAAAGAAAAATTTCCCCTTTCCTCTTTTACAGAATAAAGATGTTTACACAGAGGAAATGGATGCATCATGTTTCTAAGAGCAAGTTGCCATGCCCACTTAGCAATTTTAATCCAGGCAGAATGAATGCTGCTTCTGTGCAGCAAAGATACCTTGTCTTCTGTTGTAAGAGCAGGAAGGTGCAGCTTTGTCTCTAGGGCTCAGCAGAGGCTCTTCACCATCAGTGCTGCTGCTTTCTCTGACCTGCTGTTACACTTGTCATTCTCAGCTGCAGTGACTGAGCACCAAAGACAGGACCCACTCTGAGGAATGTGTGTCAGAGGTTTGCATCATTTGCAAATAAAGACAGCCTATCTGCCTCCAGTTCCCTGTGGTTTGTGGGCTTTACTGACTTTGTGGCAGCTCACTGCCTATTTCTTTATTACAGTTTGTGAGTCACACTTAGTAGGAATTAGGAAGTGACTATGTCTTTTCACTTACTTGGGGCAGAAGCTTATGTGACATTTGCATCATCCAAAATTAGCATCAGGCCCTTGAAATAGCCTCTGAAGTTTATTTGGGCTCATTTCACCCCAATCCAAGAATGTAATCATCTGACCTATTTTATATTTAGATGAGATGAAACTCTGCCCAGAAATGCCTATTTTTCTCTGCTGAGTACAAAAGGTATCTACAAAATAGGCTCCAATCTAAACAGCTGTACTATAGAGAGCTAAATTTATTGAATTCCAGACAGTGTCAGGACAGGCACAGTCTTGTGTGGGATTTACTCATGAGGACTTGTCTGTTTGATGGAAATTATTTTGCAAGAGAAGGTTTTTTTAGATAGTCTTTATAATTAGCAAAGTAATAACAAGATTCAGTTTAGGAAACAGACTTTAGACTTGTGCTTTAAATAATGCCTAAGGCTGAGGTAGCCAGTTCAGGGAATGGAACATGTAACACTGCTTAAGGCAACTCAACTTGCTGCCATTAGGTGTATAGGACTGGTATATCAGGATTCACAACAGCCAGGGGACTCCAAGTTAGGACCCCTAACTACCGAGAGAAAATGGTCTCAGGAAGCAATTTGAGATTTAATTTACTCAGGAAGATTTCAGTGAAGGCCAGAGCTAATGTCAACATTAAATATGGAGTAGTTTGTGCAAGTATATAAAGGTCGTGCATGATGCAAAGACAGACTGGGTAGCATTTGATCTCCTCTGGGCTCTCTGCAAAGCATGTGGGTGTATATGACTGGGGATATGGTAATCCGTGAAGGAAGCATGATGTCCAGGCATCCACTAATGTCACTTATTAACTGGTCTTAAAAAGCAAATACAGTTTATACAAGGGGCTTGCAGCATTATTCTGTATTTGTGTCCTTCCAGAGGGACAGATTTGAGACAATTTTGCTGGTTCCTCACTTCTTGGAGAATTGCTATTTGACAGAGATGTCTCCCTCCCCCTTTTACTGCTTGCTCTGCCAGCTGAGACTCAGCCTGATGTTAAGCCCAGGTAACTTCTACATCGGATGCATCATTCTCAACAGTAGGAGTAAAGAAAAATTGATGCAAATTTGTAGCTAAAACACAACATCTAACTCATTGATGCTAGGCTTTATTTTAACAACAACAACAACTTGCCTGAAAAAGAATCACATTTCCTAAACTTTCTTACATGTGGCAGGAAGAGCTAGAAATAACTCGTGTTTCACACAATGTGATAAAAAATAATTTTAAAATAAAAGAAAACCAAAGGAGTCAGAGGCATGTTACAGTGAAGTCTAGCAACTAGAGGGAAAACAGCCTTTTATAAATAACTCAGTCTCTGAAGTGTTTGCTGTCATAAATAGAGTAGTAGAGATGACAAAAAAGACAAACAAAAGTTTTTTAAAAAGTATTAGCAGTTACGATGGGTAACTACAGCATTCCTTAGAAAGGTAGAGGAAAAGATTAGCTAAGAGAATCAAGGCATATATGCTAACCATTAGCAAACTGTCACTTCTTCCAGTGGAGTAAAATCAATTCAATGATTTTCAAGGTAGTGGTAATTTTCTAAACACCATTTCTACCCTGAAAAGCTATTCCTGTGAAGCAATGAATTAGAAACACAAAATCATACCAATAAATGTTTCAGATAACTGTAGAGAAAAACAATCCCTTCAGGTTCCCTGGGATCAGTAGATCCCTGCCTTGTGGTGAAACCCACTTCTGCAAGGACCTTGAACCCAAGTGCTGACACGAACTTTTGAATGCACATCAGAATGTCTAATTACTGCATTACCTCTGGCAGTCGGAAGGACTTTTCTTTTAAAAAAGAAACTGACGGTTCCTATTTTATTGTCGTAACAAAACTCTTATTTAAGCACAGCATGACACCAGTTTGGGGACAAAAATGTGAAATGTAAAAATGTCATTTTTCTGAGGCACCATTTCCTAGTTCATACTAAGCAGTGGCCAGTGGAAGGTATTTTCTGTATATTGCTACTTTTGGAAACAGGCATCAAGGTGCCACAGGGTCTGGCAGGCTACAAAGGCACATCCAACTTGTTACCAAGGGCAAACTGGTGAATGTGTACAGAAAGCCTCAAATCTTTGGTCCTCTGTAAAGGGTGGTATTTGCGCCACTTAATTAGTGACTTGTCTGAAGTTTCTTCTGTCTTCACTGAGAACCAGGATTAAAAAACACAAAGAAGATGAATTTTCTCACGTTTGGGCTTGGTTGTTTTTTAAATCTAAAGTACAGAGCGTTTTGCAACACTTCTAGCTACCAGCTAAAAGAGAGCAAAATGGAGGTGAACTAGTTACAAGGTCTTTTAAAGATAAACAGTCCAACAGAGAAATAGCACCTCTATATTTATACCTATACTTATACTTTTGACCCAATAACCAAACTCCTGTGACCCGCAGTGCAGCACAAACTGTCCAACCATAAGCTACTACCTGCAATCATGAAGAAGAAGAAGAAAGATGAACACCAAAAGGAGACAACACCCAAAATCCTCCATATTGTCTCACACCTATTTCTATATTATAAAAACCTCAGATTTAAAACCCATTTCCATTTGAAATCACACACTTCTATTTAACAACACACCCATGACATGTCTCACATTTGGAAGCCTTCTCCAAGGCCTCAGGTCAAAAGATGTGTTCTCCAGTGCGTCAGTATCACAAAGCACAGAAAGTTCAAAAATTCCAGGTTTCTGGGATCCAACAGTCCTCAACAGTCAAGTCCTCAAAAACCTACATGAAACACATACATTCAGTGGCCTTGGTGCCCATCCAGTCAATCACATGCAAATGGCAGGTCAAGAGCCTACTTGTAATAGTAATTTCAGTTAAGAGGATGATAAGAGGATGATAAATTTTCTCAATGAAAATATGGGCAGAAGGTGTTTTTTGGAAACTGGAAGGAGCAGAGGAGTGGTGGAAGTGTTCAGGTGCCATGGTAGGAGCAGTTTGACCAAACGAAGAAATCTCCCCAAGAATAACTGTGCTAGTTGAGTACCAGTAGTTCTCTCCAAAGGCATCTATCAGAGACAGCAAAACTTGTTCTTGTTCCTCTTCTGACATTTGAAGTATCTCATGAAATCCCACTTGAATTCTGAAACATAAATTAACCTGCAACTAAAAGTGCAGAAAACTTTTACTGAGCTACAGGATCTTTAGAACTGAAATAAAGAAATATTGTAATATGTGCAGTTTAAGCTACCATAAAAAAACCATAAGTTTTATTGTCTTAAAAGAAATACATTGCCCTAGAACAGTTTTCACTGTCGAGCAGCAGGGGTTACTTTAATCCAGTATTGTTAGTTACTGAACATTAAAAAGTCTGATCTTGAGGAAATTGCAGTGCATAAACTCATTCTTTTTGCAGTACACTTTTTAACTCAGCCTGAGTTAAGAAATTTTCCCCTTAAAATTACTGTAATTGGCACCATGTTCTTCTGCTTATTGCCTATGTAGCTGCTGTTCCCCTACTAGAGGCACTCAGGTACAATGTGATGATCTCTTGTCTTTAAGGTGCCAGGTTTTCAATCGGCCTTTGGAGCCATCTTCTATGTGTCCAGAAGGACATGGTACTAGAACAGGGTCATTAGCTGCAAAATGGAATTACAGTGATGGATACTTCAGTGAGGACGACCAGGTGTTGATATGCACAGAAACATATCTATCATGTTATAGGAGTCTTTCATTATGCTGCAAAAAAAAATTTGACCTGCTTTAGGAGTTTTGTTAAGACTTCATTATACTTATTTATTCTTTATATTTGTGCTATATTATTCTTTATATTTTAGTCCACAAAATGTGTCTTTTGAGTTTTTACCCAAAACACTGTTATACATTTGCAGCTTCTAAACAAAAACTTTGAGCTTTCTTTTAATGACTAATTTACTCATTCAGTTCCAATACCAGCATGTCAAACTGACTTCATCCTTTTTGTCATCTCATTGATATATGTTGGTCTTGTGATGAATTTTAACTCTGAACCTTAACTGACACAATCTAGAGCCCATCTTTTTGATGCCTTGAACTAGGCACAGTGGGTAAACCAATAGCTTATAGAATGACAGTCTAAGAGAGATCTGTCTCACTTAATTTCAACACTTCAAAGGTTAGTCAAAGCTTGCTGTTCAATCTAGCTTTAATAGTAATGAAAGCCTCTAGAGGACAAGGACTTGAAGCAGCAGGGATAAGAAAGCTGAGATGTTCAATATTTATTGACAAAATCTAGATGCCTAATGTTGTCTTGAATTGAACAATCTAGATGTCTAACTTGTATATAGCTGAAGTTCAATTAAGACACTCTATTAATGACATAAAAGTTAGGACAGCAGCTTACATCCCCAGAGCTGTATTGACTCATGAATGCACACAAGATCCAAGAATGAAATGCTATTCTTAATTTAGGCACTAATGAAGTTATAAGTATGAATAAACATGTTGTCTGCTCGGTTGAATAAACTACTTCTAATTTTACATAATTATTTTTCAGAATACTTTCACACTGCTTTTACAGCAGAACTGTTCTGAATTAAGTGACATTTGCTGTTATTTGTACTGGTCTAAGTAAGCTGCATGATGTGCATATTAATGATAACTCTGGAATGTGCTCGTTGGTTAACCAAAGAAGAAAATTACAGAGTAATGTTAAACATCACAGACAGCACTGATAGGAGACATAATCTAGACATTAGGGACTAAATAAGGCTTGATGACATGACAATAGATAATTTTTAACAAATAAACATCTCTGAATTAATTCACACTTTTTTTTTTTTTTTACTCAAATGATTGGAAACTACTTTTTATTCCTACACAGTTCCCTGTTCAATACTATCAAAATAGTGACAATTTTGAACCACTAAACTCAAGATTTAAATTTGAGAGATCATCTTTAAACTGTGTTACCTCTCCATAATTTTTTATATTTTTTCCATCTTAGACTTTCTGGCTTTACTTCTCTGGATTACCATCTGTCCTTGCTTTCCATTTCATGCACACCAACCATTTGAGCTGCTCTGTTGTAAATAAATTTCTCCTTATAAATCTTCTCCTCTGTGTTGTCCCTTGGTCCAGTATGCACACTGAGCTAAGTTTTTATGGTTATTTAAATGGAAGTCAGCAGAATTATTTCTGACTTCTTGTTGTGGCTACATAAATCTTGTTGAATCAAGCACAATAGATAAGGTGCTGTAAATTACAAAAGAAAACTATCAACTATGGAATTCATTTCCCAGCTCTATAAGCAACTGGAATTCATAGATGCAAATTAGGATGAGAGGAAAACTGCTGTAGAAGTGCTTATTCCTCTTTTATAGCTGAATAGGTGTTTAGCTGACTTTCTCATATGTAGGTGCCTACATTAAACACTTCCATTTCTCTTCATCTCCATTGTTGTTCACTGAGTGTTTTTTTAGAGAACAACTGAACTACGGACCTCACAATTAATCATGTTTGGTTTTTTTTTCCCCTTTCCTAGCTCAGACGTACATCTCTGAATTTCACTTTTTAGGAAAAACCAACTGGACATTTTCTGGAGACCTAACTAATGCCTCCAACAGGTAATGTATGATAATGCATAATAATGAATAACACTGGTTGCATAATTTCAAATCAAGTATTAGACATGTCTACATTCATAAACCACACTCTCTTTTCTTAGATATTGTTGCAGTATTTTTGTGTTTTGTGTTTTAATTTCACAACTATTTGCATCTGGTATTTAGTTGCTGATTGTTTTAGCTAAATACATATTTGAAGGGAGTATTAATCACAGTACACTCATCTGTTCTAATTCTTCCATTATTTTCCTAGTCCCCCAATATGTTAATTTCATGGGTGTATAATAAAGAGGTCTCCTTCTCAAATAGCCATTGCTTTTTTTTTTTTTTTTTCCCCTGCTTCCTGACTAACACTGTTGTTTCATTTGGGGCAGTTGTTTTGCTTTGAAATTTGATACTACTTGGAACTAAAGATTCAGTAACAAGTTGCTGGGTTTAATGGACTGTGTTGGGAACAGGTTCAATTAGGTTATAAAGCACTGAAGCATCCTGCTCACTCCTTAACCCTCTTTCGAAAAGCAGGTGGTGCTGCATGGTTTGACAGGGTCTGTTCCTGTAGCACTGCTCTTCTCAGAGCAGCTCTCTAAGGATCCTTCTGCCCTCCAGAAGTTCTAATTTTTCCTTGTTTTTTTCTCTGCTCTCAAGGTATCAATTATGATTTGCTGTATTGCTGAGAGATTTGAAGGGATCAAATGAAAAGTCAGACACGAAATACATGAGGAGCACGTTAAGCAACCAATGGGAACAGATGAGCAGGACATTTATACAAACCCAAGGGCAGAAAAAACACATTTCACTATGCCATCTGCTAATTTCTCTTACTGCAGTGATTGCTGATACCGAAGTGTTGAAATAGTCATTAAGTCCTGAATCCCTTTTCAAACAATTATCATAGAATCATAGAATCTTTTAGGCAAGTACTGTTAATTGCCTACCATTGTTATCATACATAGTAATAAGACTACAACAGTTATTTTCTGCATTGCTAATCGTGGGTGTGAAAAAGAAACATGTATATATGTTTATATAATCACTATTGTTATTCAAATATCTGGTAAGTAAGAATGACATCTCAATGGTTGTAATTTCTGTAGGCGCTGTCTCTCCCATTTATCAACACATTTTGTTTCATACGTTTTCATTATACATTTCAGGGAATATTATACACACTGTTTTGATAGTAGAAAATGCCTAAAAAATGATTTTGTACTTCTTTCCCCCAGAAGCCAGAAAGCAATCAAGTAATTTACAAGATGATGGAAAGTTTTAAGAAAAAAATCAGCACACTGCATATTAGCAACCAGGAAAATAAAGATGAGTCACTTAACAAGTTGCTTAGACAAAGATCAACCTAAAAACTCACTTGAGTGAATACAAACAAATGTCTGACAGCATACAGGAGCTTTGCTGTCATTTTGGACAAACAGATACATTATTTTCTTAGTGCGCTGCAGAGAATGTATTATCCAGTTGCAGCCCACCAAAGACTGAATTGGGAGCTGAAGCATTAATTACAGTCATTGTAGACAAATGACAGTATACTTCTCCTGTGGTGAGATGACAAAGTCGAAACAAATGATGGGTCTGGCACACCTATTGAAATGCTAGAGTTTATATAAGTTTTTAAGCTGAGACTTTCTGGACATACCTAAATTACCCAGATCTGACACATTGATTTCACTTTTGAGAACAAAGTTATCATCTTCACTCAGTGACAAGCAGAACTCAGGTGGAAAGTGTCACTGAGGGTCTGCGCAGAGATAGAGAATCAAAAGTAGATAGAATGTTTTGGCAGGCTATCAAACTGAGATCTAAAGGACAAATAAGCACGCTGACTAAACCTCTGTTTTCACAAGGGTAAGAATATCCTGCAATTACCTGTGAGGATTTGTTGTATGATTGTCCTGGCAAGACTCTGAGTTGAAACAGTTATACAGGCAAACTCAACCTTGTTACTTGGTCTGAGCAAGCAAGACAAATACTGAGGAGAATGCAATCATTTTATTTTGCACTAAGTAAGTAATACTTCCGCAGATACGTTTCATACTACAGTTAAAGAAAATAATGCTGTATGCACAAACGTGTGGATTTGGGTCAAAAGACAGTAGTCACTTGGTGGAGAAAAAAAGCCCCAAACCTATCACATTTGTTAAAAGATACCATAGGAAAATTGAGTCTCTCGAAATCTTGAATAAAATATCTCATTCCTTTTGAAGAACAATGAATAATTCTGGAGGGCAACAGAAATAAAACTAACCAAAGCGTTCAATTATTCATGAGAAACCTTCTGACCTTGATTCAGGTCTCTATCCAATCTACTAGAATTCTTCCTTCCTTCAGCCTCCTATCAGGTCCCCTGTTCTGAACTGCAGTCTGCTTCACCTGGATTTGCTACAGTCACATGGCAATTCTTGACTCTTTTCCAAGCTCCATACGTCTCTGTACAATTAATGTCTGCCAATGAAATTTTCAGATACTGGAATATCCTCATTTATTGATAAGGACAGACTTCAAAAACTTACTGTGCCAAAGTATGCATTTAGTATTTATAAGCAGAACTAGGCCAATACTCACCGTCTGAGTTCTGAATTGTGGGTGGAGGAACCATCCACAATTTTGGACATGGAATGTTTCACACGCCACAACTGTTCACCACAACCAGTTTTGTAGTTTATAGGCATATTTTTAAGGGGATCTAGCTGCCATTTTCTTGGCTACCTTCCACTGAAGCAATGTCCAGCACAATTCTTTGGGATCCACTGTGTGCTGAAATAGTGTCCATTGTTGCATTACGTAAGCATTTTGTGTTGAACTTTTCTCAAATGTTTGAATCTATATTAAGGCATGTTTAGAACATATAGTTACGGTGAAAAGTTGCATAACTGTACAATGTGCATGCCTAAAAGGGTTATTCTGTAAATATGGGAGAGGTTTTTCCATGTTTCACAATCTGAAAAAAAAATCCCATTCCTTTGTGTGTGCCTACCTGAAGACATAAGGGAATTCTCTGTATAGCTTGGATATGGAGATATTTATCTAGGACCTGCCAAAGTGAACAGGATTATTTCCTTTGTTCTGTTCCTTAAAACAGATTTTTAATCAGACCTTTATTTCATCCACAGCACTAGCCTCAGTCTAGTTCCCTTGGTATTCACTGGACATCATCATTAATTCAGTTAGAGATATAAATTAGTTCTGCTTTACAAACTATACTTAAATATATTCATGTCTTTTATCCTGTGTCCTACTTTATGTAATTATTTATTCAACTAAATAGCTCATTTTCTTCTCAGTTTCTTATGCCTTTCTTTACCTTCCCCAGACCTTGTATTGCCTCCTGGAGGAACAGACCTACCTGAGGGTATGAGAAAAAATAAAATATACATTACGATTATTCCTCATACTAATATAGGAATTCAGAGATACGTGCTAGAGAAGGAAAAAAAAAACAGTTACATGAGCATGGATAACAGCATGTGCTATATTTCTTAAGGCTTACAGAGTAGAGTAGCTGACACATGGAATTTTTTAAAAATTGAATTTATAAAATCTGCCTTCACTGTTTCCTGGGGGGAAAAAGGGTCTTAAAAAAAAAACACATTCATAAACCTTTCACAAATAAAAATGTCCAATTTGGAGCTTTTATTTTAAAATGAGATTTTTTTTTTCTTTTTCTGATTATTGTTGAATATTCCAAGAAGAAGCATCATCTCTCCTACACAACTGCATCAGCTTTTCAGGTGGGTTAGCTGGGTTTTGACTCAATCCATCAGGCACAGACTAATTTAACATTCTTCTTTCCCAGTGACTAATGAATATCACTGCACACGTCTGCAATAACTGTTTATTCAACAAGAGACACATCTTTCCTTTAAAAAGGATAAAAAATAGCATCTTCTGTCCTGTAATCTGGGTCAAAGTGTCCATGGGACTCTCAGCTGCCCCCACACTGCTTTGTGATGGGCCAGGAATGATTGTCTCTCATTATTCACTGGAGAAGCCCATGTTCCATTAACCATGAAAAGCACTGCTTTCAGGCTCTGTTGTGGCTTCCCTTCTTGGGTCATGGCCACAGAAAGGCTGGCAGAATGAATGTAGCAAGAAGGGAAATATTTTAAGTAGGAAAATACATATACAGGTGCTAATCACTTAACTAGTTGAAGTATGGATTGAAAACCAACCGCAGGTGGTTGAATTGAGCCAAGCCAGACTTACTCATCTTCTCTCTTTTTCTTGGTGTTGCTGTTTTAAAGGAAGCTGCATCATAATTTAATAATAACAGAAAGAAAAATTATTAAGAATGATGAACATGGTGAGAGCAAAAA
>PYHW01010767.1:5018985-5071181 GCA_013186435.1 Turdus rufiventris
ATTTCTTCTCTAGCCACACTGAAATATTTAAAGCTGTAAAAAGAAACTTCTAAAGTAATTCCTCCATCTTTTAGTACAAGATGCTTTACTCCACTAAGCAGACTTCTGGGGCACAAGAAAGTTATATAAATATAGCTGGTACTAAAGCAAGAAATTTGCCATATTCTGTAAAGTAAAGGATAAAATTCCATCTTCATTAAAGCAACTGAAAGATGTTTTTTGATCTCAAAAGAGTCTGGATTGAACGTATAGGTAAAAAACAAAGACCCTGTAGGATCTGTTGCTGCATCTGAAAAGCATACGCTACCTATTATTCATTCTGTCATGGGAATTGCAAAGCGCATTCAGGTCTTTTCATCAGCATATCAGTCACCCAATGTGTAGGAGTAATGTTAAAAATCAGTTCCTAACAGACATTAAAATACTGTAATAGGATAACAAGATAAACTGATGCTTCTTCATGACAGATAAGTATTCCTCCTCATCACTTAATGATTTCAAGAATATGTGAATGTAACAAAGTTTTGTCAAGGTTTTGTCAATAAAAACTGAAGAACAATGGACAAAACATGCTACTGACTTATCACAAACTGCTGTGCAGGGTTTCTGTTCATTTTCTACAGATTTGCATAATAGACAAAATAAACATGATGAAATATTTGAAATCAGAATATTTCCCAAGCCTCATGACATATTGTTCTATCAAACAATAGCACAGCAACATTCCATAGATAATTTTACATACAGACATTTAACAAAGAAAATATGCTTTTAGACCAGTTTCTGTCCCTCAGGATTTGTAGCGATGCAAAACATTAAATGCGCGTTTTGAGCTTTAATGCCATCCATAAAAGACCACAACATTTTTCAAGGTAATTATTCCATAATTTCTTTTTTCTTCCATTCATGCTGTAAAACCCAACAACTGATTCCAATATTTTGTTTCTGAAGAGCTATGTAAAATTTAAATGCAGAACTGAGAATGCATCAGGGGGAAGAAATGGAGTTGTACTTCTAGGTCTTTTATAGACATTGGAGACTTTGAAAAACTCAACTTCTTTTCATTTTTTAGCCAGTCAAATTCATTACATGATACCATCCCCTCTTTTTCTTCAGAGCTGTAATATGTTAATACTACATAGACTTTACACCCATTTTTTTTTTTGAGATCTTGAGAAAGCTCTTACAAATAATACCTGCAAAGGGGATGTTAGAATAAATTTTGCCTCTCCTCGATTGGGTAATTCACTAAGCTACAAATTAGGGAACAAAAAACTGAGAACACCAGAACATAGCTGCTCTCAGTTTATAATATGCCCTGAAAATCTTTCAATCTTTTGAGTTTTTAGGGAAAAAAAGGAAATCTGGAGAAATATTGTTTTTAATCACTTCCTACTGTATATATAATCAACAGTGTATGCTGAGATTCTTGTGTGCTCCTTCACATGCAGCCCTAGAGGTAAAACAAAGCAAAGTGCTGTTCTCAGTACAGAAGTCTTTCTGACCCTTTGCACTTGTTCAGAGCTGGAGACAAGAGCCTTCCTCGTCTGAAGGGGAGTGGAGATTCAGGTTCCTCTGTGTCTCTTACAGAGAGGCTCAGAACTGAAGAGCCTCTCCTGTAGTATCAGCTATCAGCAAGGTGCTTTTCTTCCAGAAAAAGGCACCATGCCTTCTTCACAGGGTCCTGTGCTTCTGGAGTTCCAGCTTTAGTGCCCTTAGGTGGGCAGGAAACTACCAGGAGAGATATTGCCTATGTAAAGAGATAGCTCAGGATAAATAATTTCATTCACACTATTGCATATATGCAAAAATAACCCAGGACAGAAAAGTTGGATGTGATATGCCAAGAAAGGATTATGTGGGACCTACTTTTTCTAGATCCAACCTCATGGCATGGGACAATTCCCCACAGCACACAACTCCGTCTATCCTTGTATCAAGGAAAATAAGTTTAAAAAAAGTCTCACCAAATCATCCAGTTCTTCATCCAAACCCAAACCAGGATCAACCGTACCTGTGTATCCAAGTGTCTGCAGAGGATGGACCCAGGCTTCTCTCACTGCTCTGCAATAGGACAACTGGCAATGGGCATGAACTGGAACACAGGAAGCTCCACCTCAACATCAGGAAGAGCTTCTGTACTTTGAAACTGACTGAGCAGATTTGCCAGAGAGTTTGTGGAGTCTCCTTCTCTAGAGATACTGAGGAATGATCTGGACACAGCCCTGAGTAATGTGCTCTAGGGGATCCTGCTTGAGCAGGTCAGTTGGAGTCGATGACCTCCACTCACCCCTTCCAACACTGACCTTTCTGCCTTCTGTGATTCTGTGTGCTCAGTCTTGCTCTAGACATGTGCAATAGGGATTCTCCAGTATTTTTTCTTCCCTTTACTTATGCTCAAGCACCACTTTTTTCCACAGTGCCTAGCTCGTGATGCAGACAGAAGGTTGCCCAGCAGCAACCCTTCCAGTCTGCTTTAATGTGCACTCCTCATCAGCTTCATGCTTTATTCAAACACCCAGTGAAGAAGATGAAAGAAAACACAGGCCACAATGATTCACACAAATTATAAAATGCCTGCTCTATAATCAGTGGAAAATAATTTGTCTGCCTCATCAATGACATTACTCCCATTTATGTAGAAAAACAAATCGCATGAAAAATGAGTTTCAACCTTGGCAACATCTACAGACAATAGAGCAGCGACTGGAAATGAAAGAGTGCCTACAATCTAAAGGCATATCTGAAGACATGGATGTGTGTTGCATTCCTGAGCATTACCTGAATTCCCCCTGCACAGTGAGACCTGCTGGAGGAGGCTGTGGGGAAGAAAAAGAGACATAAATGACATGATGTATCATTTTTGTCACATAAAGCACAGGCCACTCTAAACCAAAGGGAAAGAAACTTTTCTGTAATGGAAAATGAATGGTGCTATATTGTATATTCAAAATACCATGGAAGTTTATGAACTCATAATCAACATTACACAAAAAGGTATGTGCTTTATGAGGTGCTTTTTCACACTGTGTTCCCTCACACCGAGTGCCAAGAAGCAAGCAGAAATGTGGCAGGTAGGGCCTTTCATTTGTTTTATGTTTTACCTGGGGGGTGAGGGAAATAAAAACTCTCTTTAAATTTTTGAAATATTTACATCTTAAGAAAATCAGCCTGAAGGAGGCATTTTTTAATGTACAATAGAAAATAACCCCTTTATATGGAACTCTGACCTATAAAAAACACTGAACAACATTTTGCTGTCAGCATTGTATAGCTTTAAATAAAGTTTCTTGCTGTGTTAGAGCTGGAATTTTCACTAAAAGTCTTGGAAAGCTCAAAACCTACCTTAGATCCAGGTGTAAGAAATTAAATGTATTGGAATGAAACAAAATGGAGGAGGGAACCTATCCAATAAACATCAGTATGGGAACTAATATATTCTTTTAAAGCCACACAGAGTTTATTACATTGGGTAAGACTGATGCATTCCAGACAGGAAAATCAAGAAGGTATTCACAGACAGATGACAGCACTAAGATTTTGTTCATTTCTTTGGAATAAAGTAATTATCTAATCACTCATTCATGTTTTCCTTCTTGATGAAAATAAGAAGCTTACAAACATATTTAATGTCTCTGACTTTCTGTAGTACCTCTTTCCACTGATTTTTCAGCAGAGATACAAAGTAGAACTTATTCCATTACTGTACTTTAGTATCAGATTAAATAATAATGCAAATGCTACTGCTATTCATTTATCAGTATTCAAATCAGCTAAGTTAATGGGTAAGTGATGTTTTTTTTATCTTTCAGTCTACATTTGCAGGTATGTAACTTGCTCAGAGAACAAAAAAAAAGCTGAAGAATGAAAGTGCGGCTTATAATCCGGTGCGGCTTATATATGGACAAAGAACGAAAAGTTGTCGAACCCAGAAGTGCACCTTATACTCATGAAATTACTGTAACTGGTATTTTAATTTGTATATATCTCTCAAATGCTTTTTGGAAATAAATATAGCCTCTTTCCAATGTGGGGCAATAATTTTATAGTTCACATCAGCTGTCTTCTCTCAGACTGCTCTGTATCAAACATAGTGGAAAAAAAAGTGATTCAGATTGAGAATGAATATTTTAGATAATAGAAATATTACACTTCCAGGGATACTTTCTATCACCATGCCTTTTCATCTTGATGCTCTGCTGGTTTCCTCAGCCCCTGTGAACCAAGAGAATTCAAAGGGGTGTCTGTAATGGGCTGGCAGATATTTTCATCTTATGGTGGATACCACTGAAGTGTGAGTGCATCATTCCTGTTAATATGATTATCAGGCTGCAAAACTCCATAATGAAGGAAGTAAATTATCAGGGATTATTCTAAATATTTAAGTGTGCTTATCAGTAGATTTGGCTTGCTGGCAGGGTTGACTTCTCCCTTGCTGACAAAAGGGCCTTGCAAACTTGGCATGATATGCCATAGAGAGCAGAGCAGGAGGGCCCCTCATGGAGATTTATTGCACTTAGTAAAGGGACGGAAAGGTCCTTACATCTCTAGATTTTAGACTGAAATTGAAAAATTCAGCTTGACAGACCACCCAATTCCCCACCCTTGTGATGATTTTTGGGGACTAGGAGGCATGATGCTTTTTTCTAGTGAATCAGCTCCCCGATTTCATAGAAATACTGTTTTCTCTTGTGATAAAATTTTGTTTTTAAAACAAATGAATTCAAAAGCTTGATGAACAACCTGAGTAAAACTCCATGACTGGTAGCCTTGTCCATGGTTTAATCTTTCAAAACCTTATATATTTTTGGGTGAATCAAAAGCAGTTAGCAAACTCTAATTTTCTTCAGTGCTAATTATCAAATTTTTGCTTAAGCTTTCAGTAGATATTTCTAGCCTTTGTAGCTTTTGTCCTGCTTCACATTCCAAGGATTTAACATGATTTTATTGATTATAGCAATTTTAATTGAGTGCTATTTCTGCTGGTATAGGTAGCGCTAGAGAAATCTGCATTTTAAAAGACACAAACAAACAACAAAAACCTAGAAACACAATGCAAGCTGCTCTGTAGCCTTGCATGTTTATCTTAACTTCAAACAACACAAGCAAGAGAGCAGAGTTATGTCATTTTACTACACATTCCTCTGTATTATCTATTATATCTCACATCTTTTATTATTTTAAATTATCCCATTGAACTTCCAGAGATTTTCAATTAAAAAATATATCCCATAGCAACACTTAACATGGAAAGTAAAATAATAATTTTTATGTAAAACTTTTTTTCTCCCCTGAAAAGAAAGAAACAAGTGCACAAAGGACTACTGGCATAAGTGATGACAAGTTTCTGTGTAGCAAAACTTTTAATTTCCCTTCCCTTGAGTTTTGTGCTGATGTAGAAGATACAGAAAATTCAAATTTGAGTTATCCAAATACTAATATATAATTTTTTTAACTTAATGAAGAAAAATTAGCTCTTAAATTACAAAATAAGTTTTAATAATGTAGAAGTGTTAATAATTGCATAGGTAAATATGGGATGACTTCTTTTGACAAGAAAGCTGACAGATTGCTTATTTAAACAATGAGCTTGCTTGAGCCTAATACAAATATATGCATTAAAACATATGTATTTGAACTAAGCCAGTACTGTTCTGATCTTAAAGTGCCTGTAAATGGTATTTTATATCTAATATTTAGAAGGCATTCTTTCACTCAAATATCTACTGTTCAATTCAAGTTGCTTTTAGCATGTCAAGATTTTGAACATGAAAGGACTGATAAATAAGTTTTTTTATCTTCATCTCTGATTTCTAGCAATGAAAACAGTGCAATTCCCACTAGGGAATTTGTGCTAACAAAATACATTGTAGTGAGCTTTATGAAAGTGTTGAAAAGGAATCAACTATGAACTGTGTAAAAGGAATTCAAAACTAGAGATATCCATGCTTAAGAGCATGGAGAATATTTATAGGCAGAGCTAACATCTTCTATTAGACAGATTAGTATAGTTGGAAATTTTAATAAACTTATGGACACATATAGGTTTCCAACTGATGATTTCACGTACTCAAAGGCTTGCCCAACATTTCCAACCATACCTATTTATAAACCTTGCGTTATTTAAAAACTGACCTCATTTTTTCTAAGCACTTACAGCACCTTAAAACTTTATGGTATTAAAAACTGCAAGCTTTAGTTTGCCAGTGTTTGTCCATTTACAAACGTGGTACAGGTACTGCACCAGATAGGAAATTTGGATTTGTTCTTACCTGTCTGTTCATGGAAACAAATAAATATGTGTTAGAAATTATAGATGAAACAGACCAATACATTGTCATCAAAAAGAAAAATCAGAGGAAAATGAAACAGAAGATAATATTATAAAAGATAAGTTTTCCCCCACATTTTATGACTTTCACTCGAGATGCATAGGATTTACTTTCCTAAAAACCAATTGCTCTTTAGACCATGTCTGCTAAACACAGCTTTTCAGGCAGCATTTCCCGAATTAGATGCAATTACTATGCATCTAGGTAAAATAGTTAACGAACTCTCATTTTCACATGGAGTAGTATGAAATTGTGAAAGAAATTGTGAAACAATTAGTATATGTAGTATATGTATAGTATTACATATTTTGCCTTAATTATATTAATGTCATCAAACTATTTTTATCATCATTATCAGATTCTCTTTCAGAAGGTGATGTGACATTCTTTTCACCTCACTCTGCATGCCCCAAAAAGTGAGGTGAGTTGGAGTATAGTATGACTAACTTAAAAACATGAAACTTTAGTACAGAAATTAGGTCAAAGTTCCAAGAAATGTCTTTTGCTCTCAGTTGGGTTTAGATACACACAGAGATAAGTCAAGATGTCACATATTTAAAGTGCAAAGTTAGATAAAAGGAGTCCTGAGGTGAGAGGTGAAGGATTACGTTTTGTCTTTTGATAGCTTAGATTAACCTCATATTGAATGACTTTCATTAAAATAGAAACATTTTCTCAGGGTATCTCATGGAAAAATTGTTCCCATCTGTTAGAGAGAGGAGAAATTCAAACTGGGAAACAGTGTGGGGGATACCCTCCAAACAATATTTCATTATTGTCCTTTAATGTACTAAAGAGGAACTAAGACTAAATCAAGAAAAAATTTAAAGGAAAATTTACAGCAGGAGGAAGACTTCATGATTATAGCACCTGTCTGCAAGTAGACAACATAATTGCATCCTTTGGAAACCTAACACATTTTAACTATTTTCATATTTAAAATTTGTTCCTAATTGGAAAAAAGTAAGGTTATGCATAAGTATATTGATGAACCGCATAACAGGAAAACAGAATTAACTTGAATAACGTTGCATGTTCTAAGTGTAAATTTTTTGCTAGTTTTGTGCATTTTCAAAGAATGCACAACATACATTTATATAATTTGTTTCATTATTTCTGTATTTGTTTGATTTAGCTGATGATTAGAGGAATGGAACACCTCTCTTACACAGAAAGACTGAGAGAAATGTGTTTGTTCAGCCGGAAAAAAGAAGGCTTTGGGGTTACCTAATTGTATCTTTCCAGCACTTGAAGAGAGCCCACAGGGCAAGACAGAGACTTTTCACAAGAACATGTAGTGGCAGGACAGTAAGGGATAGATAAAAACTAAAAGAGTGTAGGTCTGGATTAGATATTAGGAGGAAGTTCTCTGGTGTGGGAGTGGTAATGATCTGGAACATTGCCCAGGGAAGCTGTGGATGCCCCATCCCTGGAAGTGTTCAAGGCCACATTGGATGGGGATCTGAGCAACCTACTCTGGTAGAAGATGTCCCTGCCCATGGTAGGGAGTTGAAACTATATGATCTTTAAGATCCCTTCCAACTCAAACCATTCCACTTGGGGTTCACACACCAAGCTCTTTTTTCACTGTGGTCCCAAAAAGATGTAATTCTTCCAATACACCAAACTTAAGCACTCTGAAATTCTTTACCTATGAAATACATTTTTTTCTTTTTTTAGACATTGTTTTCCTGATTGAAGAAAAGTATAGGAATTCCAGTCAGTAATTTGTGGACCATTCTTTGGTTTTATGTTCATGTTGTTGGTTTTGGTTTTTTATTTTTCAGTGTGTATATCCCATTTGAATGATCAGAATTTTGGGTGAAGAAAATTACCAATTAAGTTCAAATCTACCAGAAAAGACTCATGATTTCATTCAGAAACTATTTAGTTTACCAATTTTCATTTCCTTGTCATGTTGTACATCACTTTTAAGCATAGTGTTTTAGAGCACTTCCTGTTAAAACCAAAGAGACTGGATGATTGTCTTTCAGCTTAATCTCAGGTCTCTTCATGAACCCTTCCAGTTTCTTTTACCTTTTGTTACTGTACAAAAACATCTTAGCAAATTTGTGGTGAATAATGTAGCTCTTGAAGAAAATCCTACAATTTTCTGTTAAAGTTCGGGTGAGAAAAAAACCACATTAATAATTCTACTTGGTGTTCATACTGCAGAGACACACAGCTTCAGACAATGAGAAATAATATTTAATTATTAAAAAAAATCATCCCAAAAGGCAAAAAACCCAAAACAATTCAGAGCAAGGACTTAAATTGCATAGTAACCACTCACTCTTTCACTTAAAATAGTGAGTTACTGGTCAGAATCACAAAAGAATTACAGTAATTTCACGCCTATAAGGTGCACGCTTTTTACTAAAATTTTGGTCCGATCCCAGAAGTGCGCCTTATACCCTGGAGCGCCTTGTGCTCGTGAAATTACTGTAGTTATAATTAAACATATGCCATTTTTGTGTCCATATATAGAATTCCCTGGGAATAGTAATTACAGATCAAATAAACCATTGCTGATAGTTCAATAATAGGAAAAATATGCTGGTCCAAAAACACTACTTTTGATTTTTGTGTACATGTGTATCTATTTGTCTTATAAAATTATTTATATTCAATAGCTCCTTACCTGTTGAGACTGGGAGACAAAGGCTGAATAAATTCCATAAAATAACAAAAGATTAATTTCATGCTGTCTAACTAAAATTTATAAATCTTGCCTTTCTGCGTAAGTGAGCAATTTAAAATCTATGCCTGTGGCCCACAATTACCAACACTTAGCCATATTTCACAAATGAATCTCTTGATGCCTGCCTTGCTTTCAGTAATTAATGATGACTCACAACTTGCCACACTAAAATGAGAGTCTTTGTTTATAGCTTATCTCCCTCTTCCTTCTTCCATCTTATTCAGAACATGCTAGAAGTATTTAGGATTCCCAAAGGGCTTTATCAGGAACAAATTTACAAGACTCTCAGTACTGCAAAAAATACAGCAGTTTCATCCACAATGTTACAAAACAATATCTAATAACTACTGCATGGTCATAGCTTCAGGGTCTTAAATATAAAACCAGAAATTAGAAGATAACTAGCATAACTCACCTTTAGGATAATGTTCCTCCTCTAGCACAAAAGAAAAAATGAAAGAAAATTATCCTGCAGACCTTTGCAAAACAATCTGCTGTGCACACTTTCCTTTGCCCTTAGACATTAATGTGTTCTATACAAATCCCAAGTGTGACTTTCCAGATCTCTTCCAACCATCTTGGCTTCTGCCCCTCAGGTAAAGCAAAACTGGACTGTCACAAAAGAGTAACAGCAAACCCTGCCGTTACCTGGCCATGGTGAGATCCAAAAAATGAGCCCACGAAATGAAGGCTTTGCCTACTGCCAGCCTGATTATCATAACAGAGCTAAATCATTTTGCTGGAAGCCTCTTAAAAGAAGGAAAGAAAAAGCAATTATCAGCCAGCAGAAAGTGGAGAGACACGATGAAAAGCAAGATAAAGCATTGTTGCAATTTGTTGAAACTGAATAGGTAAAGGACATACTCCACACACAGCATTCTGGGATACAGCTTTTTCTACACTTTTGGTTGGGTTTTCTGATGCAGAAATACATGTTCAGCAACTCCCCAGTGCATCCTGTTCTTTCCAGTGTTTCCTATGAGTTGTACAACTGAGTCTTTGTCTACATCAGTCCCATAGAAACATAACAGCAGCAACCTGGTCTCAAACTGGTCTCAAGAGCAAAACTACTATTGCCATGGCAATGCCATCCATATTATACACACCTCAGGGGTTTTACTGCACATTCATTCCAGCCTGGCCCCTTGGACTGAATTCCCTGGACACTGGCATGCATTATGCATGCTCCTAGGCTGTGCTTTCTTCCACACTGGGGGATCCTCGACTTCTAAAACTGCTGCACAACACAACCTAAAGTGTTCTGAGTGAAGACAACGAAAAGACTCACTCAAAACCTGCTTTCCTTAACAAAACTGAAATGTGCACCCTTTGAGGATGCATCTTCAGTTTCCTTCAGATGATGTGCTTCTGAGCATGTGAGACAAACTGTCCCCTTGTCTGCTTTTCTGTGTGGATATTACAAATATAACTAAAAGTCACCTACAATGTGTGGGTCAGGGAGAGATAAAACCCCTTATATCCTTCCCATTTTACATTCCTTTGCAGGAAAAATCACTATTAGCTCTTTAGACAGTCAGTTGTAGAAACTTAAACAAATAACTCTTATATGGATAGTCTGTAATATGCTTTACTTGTATAAAGCATTATATATTATTGCTGGAGAGAAGAATGACACATTCTCTTTCTAGTCCCTTTTAGTTAAAAATAAAACAAACAAAAAAATACCCCAGGCAGAAATAACAGAAAGAGTGTTTAAATATCATAAACATATTAGCTGGTATCCTGCAAGGCAGACAGTATTTTCCATGACATTCACAGACAGCAATATTGCCAAAGTAGCTTGCATCAAGTGGCTGAGTGGGAGGCAGAGCAATAATGCTATAAACATATGCCTGCACTCTCTCTGCAGGGTTGTCCTTCTCACAATACAGGAACAATTTCTCTGAATCCTCACTGTCTTCATACAAATAATCACCATCAGGAAACTCAGCTTTCCAACTCCCAGCCAAGACATATAGAAATATCTGCTGCTTCTTGGTGAAATAAGGTGGTGTGGGCCCTAGGAGCAACAACTAAGGCAGCAAGAGCAGCAAGAGGGATTACCAGTCTTAAGGATCATTGTAGGGAAATATGTTTTCTGTTCCAGGTTCACTTTTTTCTTTACTCTGTGATTGAAATGGAAATACCTCAGCTTTGTTAGTGGGTGAGGAAATCTTTTATTGTAGCAGCATAATTATTGTCATCCTTTTTGGTTTGTTTTTTTTTCCCAAGATGCTAGGAAAACCTTTTGGCCTAGCAGCAAGAAAGAGAAAAAAATAATGAGTGCTGAACACTGAAAACAAGGACAATGCTTATCTGATAGAGTAGAGTAATTCCATACTTTAAATTGAGTTTTTCCTTTCAATGCAGACTTCAATGTAGGTACACAAAGCAATGCCTGGCCTACTTCTAAGCATAGCTCTTTTAGGTTTGGTGTCTGAAGGAAAATCCCTACAGACTGTGTGACTGTAACATTATGATCATTAAATTCAAAATCCTATGAAGATAAAAATACTAGAGCAGTCTGTCCAAAATAGCCACCCAAGTATCCAAGTAGAAAGCTTGAGTTTCAAACAAGGAAAATGGAATAGAGTATTGTGAAATAGAATCTGAACTTCTGACCTCAGTTCATTGTAACAGAAAATAAATATGGGAAATGGATGGAAATTCTAGACTTTATCTTCGAGGAGAAAAAGTGAGCTTTGAAAACTGCACACACTACTCTGTGGAGATGCAATTTCCTGAGCAAAATTCCTTAGTTTTAAAGCTAGAAACTTATAAGGGTTTTTACCTACTCAGTTTGTTACCCCTTACAAAGAAGACTGAAACCAAAAGTGGGTCTGGTATTTGTAGATGATCACAGAAAAGAAGTCTGGAAGCAAAGATGTGTCCTGTTTCAGAGACAAGTGAAATGAGAGAATGCTGCCAGCAGCAGAAGACACCCAATATGGAGACGTGTCTTTAGTAAGGTGGCAAGGAGTATTTGAGATTCTTCACAGCTGTAACAAGAGCTCTGTTTTTATCTTCATCCCCACTGAAGGCTGTCCTAGAGCAGAGGGGAGCACCCAGGCTAGGAAAGCCTGTCTGCAGCCTGCCCATCCCTCTCCATCTCTGTTAAAAACCTGCAGTCAGCTAATCCTAATGAGTTAGTTGAAAACATAGACACAGAGGTCAACAGAGTAAAGGAGCAGTTCAAAATGCTTTAGGTAAACTCAGGTAAAATAGAGAGACCTTAAGATTTTTTTGAGTTAATACAATGTGATGAAATGATGCGATGAAGTAATTCAACTACAAGCTACTGTAAGGCACTGAAGTTAATGGTGGAGAAAACAACTTTAATTTATGGTAGACATTGCATATTTCAAACCCAACTTGATTTCTTAACATCCATGAAGTTGAAATTTAGGGAAAAAATTAAATTACGTATTACTGTCTTATTGCTTGTAAAATACAAGTAGCTTTTTCATTCTTATATTCAGTCACTGATGCTGACACAGTCAGGTAAATATCAAGACTATTGTTACCATTTTTTTGCAGCTTTTAAGGTATATTTATTTCAGCTACCTGTAGCTATTCCTATATTTATACTTATTATTGTTTTTTATTTTTATGTTTTTATTTTTTAATTTCATATTTATAATTATTTAAGCTATATTTAAGGAATATAATAATTTGTCAGGGTTTCATTTTCCTCCTGGTTTCACCCAACACTGGTGTATGTAACATGAAATCTGAGGAATCCTTGCAACTTGGCTATAGCTTCCACACCTAGCTACTGAACAGTGATTTTGCCTTCTATAAAAAAAGAAATTACTTTGGAAATACTCTATGCAGAAAGTAATTGATTTGGCAATATTTCTGTGTGTATCAGAAGTCACTTTTAAATCTGAATATCAATGTAAAATAATAAAAAATAGATACAGATTTGGCAAAAAATGTGGTGGACTGCAGGGAGAAAATGGAATATTTCCTACACTTCCATCAATTTCATTATGTCTGTTGCCTATTTCAACAAACTAAGTGTCACTGCTGTATTTATTAGGAGGAAAAATATTTCAATACACCTGGCAAACAGCCTCCTGTAACATCCCTGGATAATTCTAGCACAAATAACTCAGAGGTATTAATGAGAATCTTACTCTTCCTTTGTATGCATTAGGATGGGCTTTTCAGAGAAAGGTGTACACAGGGTTTTTTTAACATGCTTAGCTAACTCTCTTCACCATCCAGATTTAAGACTCATTTCTGTGGTGTGGAAGATGTACACACAGTTTTTTGTGTGATAGCCAGGAAGGTTAGAGTGTTATCATTGCCTGTGGTGCATCCTTGGGAATGAAGTCATCTGGGCTGCTCAGCACAAAGTTGGAAAAAAAAAGAGCTAGTTTGAAAAAGAAAGTTTCATATTTCCTGTCATAATAGGAGAGGAAAATGTAGTTGTAATCAAATTTCACCTAATTCTTCTAAATGGAAATAAGAAAATAGTTCACATTCTCCAGTAATGGATGGAGAAATAGTTATTTATTCATTAAACACAAAGCATAATGAATCAGAGTGAAGCATTCAATCAAAAATATTGGTGGATTATATTAAGAAACTTTTTAGATCTTACTATTATGTGAAATATCGGTATTTTTTATGAGTGCGCCAATTTTGCATATGAGAAATCAGTGTACAGCTGCTGCTTTACCACATTATACCAGATACAAGTAACTTTTTAGTTTTTTCCCTGGACTATCCATAATCATCATTCTATCCAAATTTAATGAAGCTCAGGATTCCTTTCAGCTTCCTTCAAATAATCTTCAAAGAATATTTTTATCTGGACAGAGGGAGATGGCATTGCTTTACAAACTGGCTCATTAAGTTAACATCTTCACAAGGGATGGGTGAGAGGACTACTGAGCTGAGTTTACATTTAAACAGTTTAGGTCTTGCTCTGCACTCCCAAACTTTCCCATCTCCAATTTAATCTGGATCTGCTCTCGAGAGTCACCTCTGGATAACGGGCAAGTTTAGCTCACAGGCTTCCATCCCACCCATGAGACCACTTTGTTTCTGTGCTGCACTACTGCTGACCCCACTGAGACAAAATTAAGCTGTCTGAGGATGTACAGGTGGAATGCTTCTGCAGTCTGGAAGCAGCTCATCAGGATGCAGGTTACCATGGGTCCTTACTGTGCCTCCAAATTGCTACTGATTGTTCAGCCTTCCATGAGGCAGCCTGGACAAAAATCACAAGACACAGTGACAGGGTCTGAGTTGAAATTGCTGGCACATTTCTTCAAGTGCTTCAGCCACTACTCGATTGCACTCTAAAAGCCCAACACTGGGAAAGATGTGGCCATGAACCTGATTTCCTGCTTTAAACAGTGCTGCTGAAATAAGATTGACTATGCACAGGCTTAGAGATACATGTTTTTTAGATAACTTGCTGGAAATCATCACAATAAAATGTGCGTAAGTGCATACACTCACTAAAAAGAAATTTTTCATATGGGTTTCCATATGCATACATATCCATGTAATATATCTGAATTTATAAACTACAACATCTGCAGAATGGGGAAAAATATTGTTTACCTCTTGCCAATGCAATTTTTTCTCCCACCCCAGGCCAAATGACTAAAAATTACTGTATTTATTATTTTAGAGAGAATGGAGAGGAACCATTCCATTATTCTGACCCTGATCAGAGTTGCAAACACTGCTGAGAGAAACTAGCAAAAATTCTTCTGTAATCTATGTAGGCCAAAATACGCATGTATTTGTGCTTCACCTTTTCACTGAAGCCCACACAAACCCCAAAGTACTGAGTAACCCAAGTATCTGCTCAAGTACTTGGCTTTGGAAATATTGGACATCATTTCCTCCAGTGCAACATTATTAATTTTCCTGGTAGTGCAACATCAGCAGAATCCAAAAGTCAGCTCAGATCTGGGACCTGTGAGCTGGCACTGCATCATATTGGTTTAAATATTGCCTCTTGGGCTTTCAGTTTCCAGCTCTCCCTGTAGGCTTCAACATTAAATAATGTTGTACAAGACATTTATACCAAATTGAAAGAATATAAAATGACAAATGTATTAGGTATGGTTTTTACTGTCTCAGATGTTGAGCTAAGCTTACAAATATAGTATATATGCCTACTTAGGTGCAGTCTTTTTACTGTTCTGTCAGAAATGTGCAGAAAATTCAAACTAATCTAAGCAAATGAAAAATATTTCTGCCAATTCACAGTGCAACTGAACCTTTTCAGCTTCATTTAACTTCTCCTACAAACCAAAAGCAATTTTCAGAGGAGATAAATGATTTTCACTGCAGGAATGCCAAAGCTTCTCAAATAAAACAGGCAACATTTGCAGGAGACAAGTGTACAAAAAATAATGCTGTTTATTCTACCACAAAAATTATCAATTTAAAAACCTTTTCACAGATTAAAATGTAAAATCTTTTATATATTTATGAGAAAAGATTGTGAGAGATGTGTTTGTTACCAGGCTGACAAAATAATGCGAGAGTTTCTAAAAACCTTTCCTGAGTGTCCAAGGTATATGAAATATAGCGTGGTTATATGGAACAACTGTCCCTTCACTTACACATCATCAGTACAAGGAAGGAAGACAGTGGAAAGTGTCATGTCCATATGGGTTCCTCACCTGAAGCTTTTCAGCAAGTAAGGACAGATAATTCACAGGAAGGGAGATGGGTGCACAGTGCATCCAGCACATCAGAACCCAAAAAACATGCAGTTTGTACATTATGGTACCTTATCATTTGCAAGGAGGAAGGACAGAATTTCCTATTCCACTTGAAAACTGCAAGACTACATACTGCTTTTCATTTTAATAGGTTTTTTTAATTTATTTTAAAACCATAAATTCAACCTTGATACTGTTATTCTATTATTTTTAGTTTAAAATTCTGTTTTGATTCCAGTGAAAACACCTTTTGACTAATCACTTTAAATATAAGAGATATTATTGGTGTTTGTGTGCGTATAAAAATCTGATTTATGCATTTCATTTTCCTATGTTATTAGCCACAGTAGTAATTTCGACCACGCTATGATAGTACAGATTGACCTCTTAAAAAAAAAATAAAAATAAAGTAATTTTGCATTCTTAGAAGCAGACAAATCTCTCAAGCACAAAAGCTTAAATCATCTTTGAGACTTAGATGTATGTCCTGGATCAGGAGAAGCATAACTACTAACAGTAGTGTCGTTGACATAACTTTGCACGTTAAAGTAAAAGTCAGTCACAGCTGATTTTTCTCTCTTGGTCAATTACAGGTCCTTGGACTTCATAGAATGGTGATTACAAGAGTGAAGAGTGCTTCTGATTGATGATAAACACACATATTATAATTTCCTTTCAAACATTATCTATAACACACTCACTAAGTTGCTCAGAAAGGAAAAAGACATTTGCTTTTTCATAATAAAACATGGCACAGGGAAAAGACTGGGAATTCTGGAAAATAAGGAAAATACTTGTTTGAACACTGGATCATTTCCCTAGTATTTTTAAAAAAAGACTCTGATTTCTCATTTCTGTTGTCATAACCATAGTTTCTTAGTTCATACTCAGATTATGTCAAATCCTTTCAAAATTAGCCTAACAATGCTATTATTATTCAATGGAGGAAAAATGTGATACTAAAAGAAAGTTACAGGAGTTGTTATTATTGTTATTATTATTAATAATCATATCCTGCAATACACCAGGAATCCTAGGAATTATTGAATCCTATTTTACACTCTAATTTGGAGTCACACTCATCTCATGTTTTCTCCTCCCACACATTTTTGGCTAAAGTGGCTCTCATATACAACAGCTACAAAGGATTTTATTTTACTTGAGTGGTTTACCAAGTACAAAATCCTGCTCCTGGAATGGACACAACCAAAAAACCCAGCACAAGCTGGGATCTGTGTGGCTGGGAGCAGCCTTGCTGACCTGGGGAACAACAAGCTGACCTTGAGGCAGCTTTTGAGCTGCAGCAACAAAGGCAAACAGGATCCAAGACTGCATCCACAGGGGCGTTACTGGCAGGGATCCTCTCTACTCAGTGCTGGTCAGGCCACACCTGGAGATCAGTCCAGGTCCCCCACATTTCAAGGAAGATACAGACAAACTGGAGAAGGTACAGAGGAAGGCTGTGAAGATGATCAAAGGGCTTGAGTACCTGCCCCATAACGAAAGACTTGAAGGAGTGATGCCTTTCATCCCTGAAGAAGGGAGTGGGGAGGTCATAGCACTTAAACTATTCCAGCACTTAAAGGATGACTACAAAAAAGACAGAGGTTTTCCTTCCACAAGGAGCTGCATGAAGAAGACAAGGGGCAACAGGCACAAATTGTACTGAGAGAGGTTTTGTCTTGATGTAAGAAAATTTTTCTGAAACAGCCTCCTCAGGGATGTGGTAGAACCCCATCACTGGAGGTTTCAAGATGCAGCAGAAATGGGTGATAGATAATCTCATCTAGGCTGTCCTTCCCATGAAAGATTAGTGGACCAGATGATCTTCTGAGGTCACTTGAGCCTGGGCTATTTTATGATTCTGTGAGACATTTCCTGCCTGAAGGTCTAAGAGTAACTACAGTGCATAATAAGGGGTTGAGTCAGAACCGCAGGAAGATTGGAGTTGGAAGGCACCTCTGAAGGTTATCTGTGCCAAACTGGGATTGAAGGCATAGCTAATGCCAGGTTTCTCAGAACTTTTTACAGGTAACGTTTGAAAATCTCAAAAGAACTAACTTCCATTGCCTCACCAGGTTAAACTAGAGCACTCCATTGTTTTTCCCCTTATGACTAATGGGGATTTCTTTTGCTGTAGCTTGTGACCACTGCCTTATTCTTCCAGTGTGTATCTCTGAGAAGACACTGGCTTCATCTTCTTGACAACTCCTTTCTAGATGCACAAAGACAGTAAGCAATATTCCCTGACACTACTTTAGGATGAAGAAACCCAGCTCCTGTAGCTTCTGTTTGTAAGACATACACACCATGCCCCTAAACATTCTGGTGCATGTGTGCTGGACTCTCTTGTTTGTTGACATTCTGCTTGTACTGAGGAGAGGAGATCAATAACAGGATGTACATAAAGCCTCACAGCGCCAGACTAATCACTTACCTCAAACTGCTCTTATGCTGCAGCCAGTGCAGCCCAATGTACTTTTAGCTTTCCTTGCAGGAGCACACTGCTGGCTTGTGTTCAGTGGCACAAATAGGTTCCACCTTTCTGGCTTGAATAGTATAGCTGCAGTCCTGATCATATTTGGGACCTGCCAGCAGAGCTGAAAGCACCTGATTTGGAGCTAGTTTAGAGTGTTTTAAAAGGTAAGAGTCACAGACCATACATTTAGCCCAAGTTTCAGGCAACAATGGCTTGAAGACAACATCACTTCCTTGGTAAAAATGAGTGGAGAAAGGCAGCACAAGTGATCCAGATGAGGGACAGCCTCTTGGGAAAACCCCACACTATGTGATAAACAACAAGAGTGCTGAGGACTGTTGTTGAGGGACACTGGGCAAAGTCAGACAGTTCCTGTTTCGTGTCTTGACAAGCTCATTCAATCCACATCCTCGTCCCAAGGCAGGCCCAGTCAATGCTGACTCCATCACACTTGGCTGATGTTTGTCTCACCCACAGTCAAAACCCTCCCACCTGGCAGCTTCTCCACAGCTACATCCTTGCTGCCCTACTCTTACAGTTAGAAACAAATTCCTGATATCTAATTTGATACTGAACTGTCATTTTAGGCTTCCAGAAAAAGATAACAGATATATGCAAGATGAGATTTAGGAGCAGCTGGTCCTGCCTTAGACCAACTTACATGGACTGAGTGACATCTTGGAGGACTTTCCAGCCCCATGTGCCATGTTTTCTCTGGTTATCTGACTGCTTTCAGGAAAATTATTTGACAGCTAAATCATCTGAAAGTTGCGTTTCAACATGAGACTGGAGGGAGTACTAAAAGATGTCAGTGAGGCAAATGCCATACTGATGCAACTAAGATTAAAAACATGTTATAACAGTGACCTTCTTAGGATATGATTTTATATTCCCCTAGATACTGCACCAGTTCTATTGTGGATGATCTGCTCTTTAAAAAAAAAAAAAAAACAATAGTTTGAACTTATGTAGCAATTTATGCATAGAGAAAACAATTTTAGCAAGAGAATTTTTTTTTAAATCTAAAAACACCTCTACAGTTAAAACACAAAGAGTGCATTAGTCATAAAAGCATTTTGGAGGAAAGAATGTAGTGGTGTCCCTAGTCTAACAGAAAATCTAACTTCAATATTTTTGGAGCTTTATTGCTGTCTCTGGACAAAGTTCATGAAATTGGATTTATGTCTTCCTAAACTCCTGCTAGATCATATAGACTGTAGTTATAAGTTAAATTCTTGCTGAGTTTTGAACTAAACTCAGAGAAACTCACAGAGCACTCATAAAGATTTTAAATGAAATAATATATTCTTCTTACTCTTAGTTCCCTAAACTTAAAATGTTTCTTTTCCTTCACAAAATCAATATTACACATACACTAATATCCCTGTTTGGTTTCTCAGACCTGTGTTGTATAACAGACTGCAGAAACAGATCCTTCTATTTTTAAACTAAATAAACCATCTAGGAGATTAAGGTGGTGAATGACCAGTGAGTTTGAATGCTACCATTTTCTGTTTTTCAGTGGCCACATACCACCAGACACACCAAGAACGGTGAGTGAGGCTGAATGAGATGTGCAAAGAAATCCTTTGAAGATCTGAAATTTAGGGCTTTACACAGACCTCAGTGCCACATTAGCAGAATGCTAATATTTCCTTTGCTCTGACCTTTCCTTCCTTCAGTTGCTTAAATAGGTGAAACCTTGTGAGTAGAAACTGGCTGCTCATCTATATTTATGTATATTTGGAAGGCAGTGATCCTTATGTAGGAAGAAACATCACTTGCAGGTGGAAATTCACCTGCCCTGTGGTAAAAAATTCCCAGTGCCTAAAAATCCCACTGAGCGCACTGCCAAGACTGTCTGCTTGCACAATGGCCAAGTGGAGCTATCACTCCACATGTTCAGGCACATGAGGGAGGCCAGAAGCTCTTCAAATAAAACAAAGGATCATGTCTCCTGTGATGTAGGTCTACTGGCACTTGTTCCTCAATTTCTTTTCCAAATAACGTTGCAGTGCAACAATGAACATGGAGATGGAGGCACCAGTGCACTACTTTCTTGATCACAACTCCCATTTCACAGCCTTAATTGGTACTTATGAGGCCCTGGGTATCTCGGTCGCCTCAGAAAGCTAATGGTTGGTATAATTTAAATTAATTAGTCACCATTAAATATTCATAGTCAGGATTTTTAATATCGTAGTCTTAAAACAAGGATTGTACTAACAGATTTTTTTTTTTTTAACTGCTAAGAAGTCAGTGCAGGATGCAAGACCTTGATAATGACTCTCTTACTCAGCTACCAGATTGTTCATACTGCAGTCTGTCAGAGCAGATTGCCAGTGCCAACCAGATATTGAAAGTTCTATTTGATTTATAGATTTCTTCTAGGTAGCAAAAAGCATGCTTCAGCATGCACATAGGGAAGAAAATAAGAGGATCGCAAGACAAGCCTTTAAATCTGTATAATTTTGCAATCTTTCTCTGTTTAATAATTGCATAACAAGAAGTTGATATTTCAGAACTGGTATATGACATACTAATAACAAGTTGGCAAGTAAAGTAATTGTCTTTCATGTAAATGCAATACCTAAAGCAGAAATAGATTTTTCTAAATCAAGTAACTTTGAAGGCTAGATGCTTAAGTGAGTAATGAACTACTTAATTCTGAGGTCACAGGTTCTTTTGGAAATTACAATAGTTTGCATTTAAATTATCTTTAAGCAGATAATCTTGATGTTCTTTACAATTAGTAAGCAAACTGTAAATACCTTATCAGGACAGTTAAATGATAATTAGATCCATTTAAAAAACATCTAAATTAAAGGCCAAGGAAGGTTAGCTTAATTTCCTGTTTATGCTCAAGGGCAAAAGTTGAAACAGTAGATGAAAGATTGGTCAGATAAGAAGCAGAAGGAAACATATTGAATACTTGAAATTTAAGAAAGTTTATGTGGAGACTGGATCCAAAGTACAACTACTCCTGGAAGAACAGAAATTTTTAACAGCCCCTTGTAATAGAGTTTTGCTCTTCCACTTCTGCTGAACCATCTTTTAACTTCAACTGGATACATATCTGTTGATGGCCTAAGGATTGTTGCTGGTGCATCCATTCCTATGTAATTATTCTAGTTACATTTGAAACTTGCTCAAAACAGAATTTCAAAATTTCACCATTTTGGGAAAAAAGCCCACACATTCCATTGGAAGGAGGCAGAAGAATCAATTATTAGAAGAAGAAGCAATGTAAGTTGTTGGAGGAAGCACAGAAAACCAGGAATTCTGGAAAAGGGAAGAGCTTCAAGTTGCAAAGATGTGAAATGGGGAGAATCAAGTAATACTAGGGGGAAGAAGGGCACAAGCAAAGGGAATTGAGAATTATGCAAAACCAGAAAATAAAAAGACTGAAAATAACTTTTCTTCACCCAAATAAACAATGATTGAGAAATACAGGGACACTGAGAAATAGTAAAGGCATAAAGGAAAACTGAACAAAAAGAATGACTGGGAAAGAGAAGGGAGCCAGCACAACAGAAAGAGAATGAGATATGGATTGAACAGAGATAGGAGGGAGCAAGAGCAGTGAAAAAAAGCCCACATTTTGTGTTTAGATAGTGATATATATATATATATATTTGGTACAAGTTTAATCCTTTGTGGCAGCCATAATTATGCAAAACAGCAATCTGTATCCTAAATATCTAGTAACAGAAGGAGTAGTGGTTTACAGTCTTTCTGTGAACACATACTGTGTGTCAGAAATTATGACATTTTTCACCATGATAGCTGTCATCATCAGTCTGTTCAGAAGCTCAGTGATTAAGATTTAGCCAAATATTGTGTAATTTTTATAGCACTTCTGTGGCAATATTCTTGTTCTGACATGATGATTTTTAAATAAGGGTCTGACACTTGATGATATCCTGAAATCAATAACTTGAGACATAAACCAGGAGGTATAAAAAGAATAGGTTTCTTCTCTAGTGGGTTGCAATCACTGCTACATCCTCTCAAATAATACTTTTTGCATCATGCCATCTCTCTTAGCAGGAGAATAAGGTGTAAATGAAAACTGGTACCCTAAAAGGCTTTCAAGTCTAAAATAGCAGGATTAAAACCAGCTGTACTTGTAGGAGAAGTCTGACTGAGAGAAAACCATTGATTCTCTAATGCTGTCACAAAATCCTTTTTCCAAAGTTTGGTGGTTTATTTGTTGTTACTGTAAGGAATCATCTCCAGCTTCTCATTGGACATTACTTAAAACACAATACACTGAACTAGTAACTCCAGAAGAAATAAAACAACACTTTACTGTCCTGAAATGCTTAAACCCCATGACACATGCTGGGAATTAAATTGGCTGGGCTATTTCCCAAAGTACCAGAATTGAAAAATCTTGAAAGTAGCAGTAGCTATTTACAGCTAGCAGACTCAGTTTTAAGCAGGACAAACCCTAAGCCAAACACATCCCCAAAAGATGGATTAGAAACAACCTGTATGGAAAATAAAATTTACATTTTAGCTATAGGAGCTAAGCAAAACCAAAGAAATATTGTAGGAAAGCAGCATATTTTTCTTCAAAAGGGTGTCTTGATTCTAGTGCTGTGTTGATTATTGTAATCATGCATCATGTTGGCCTGATCAAATAGTTATTGGTATGTAGATGATTCAACATCCAGATGTAGAAAAAATCCTTTTTGCCAAAAAATAACCATAATGATCTCAAAACATGTATGGTTTCTCTAAAGAAGGATTTAGATAAACATCTTCTAAAATTCAGCTAATATTATATTCAAACAAATTATGATGACTTTCTTCCTCAAGAATAATAAATAACATGGTAATCTATTTAGAAATCATCCATTCCTTTTTAATTCTCTGAAGATGAGTATAAAATATTCTGGTTTGTTGAGATGTGCTAGACATTTCCCAAATATTTAAGTAAAAGGGCTTCACTCATGATTGGTTATGTCGGGCACATGAGTATTGCTAAAATGGTAACACTATAGATTTTTTTTGTCTGTACTAAGCTTCTCAATCCTCTCTTCAAACATTTGAATAGTGCGATTAGCATCTTCATTTGGCAAGGGAAAATGTTAAAATTCAGATGGAACTCATCTAATTTTAAGCATTATGAAAATTAATATGCAGCTTCTTATAGAATTGAGTTAATCAAGCTCTTATTATTGTGATATCTGCATATATTTAATTATAGCTAGTTCCACTTCACATTTCATGGAGAAGCTTGTAAGGGTATGCAGAGCATGGCCATTGTCTTTAACGGAGGAACCTTCATCTGAAGATTGTAGGTCCTGCTTTTGCACAGGACTAAAATCAGGCATCATTTCACTAGCTGAAATAAAGGTTCCTTTCAAAACAAGTTAAAGTATCCAGAGATTTCAAATAAAAATATTCTTTACATTGATAATTAATTTTGTGGTTATTTGTCTAGCCTACTATTAAACTGCTTTCCTTTTGCTGCCACCCTATTATCAGGTTGTTTGTCCCAAGTTTGGATACTCGTTCTGTTGTGGGTGATGTTTTTTCCCATATGGCAAGCCTGACAGCTGCTGTTTTGTGGAAAGTTTACTCATTTAAAATTACCACTAGTGCTGTGCTGTGGCTCTGCTGCAGACTCAGTGGAATGGAAACGAAGGCGAAGTGCTTCTCAAAACAAACAAAAAGCTGATATCATTGCTGGTGCAGCAGCTTCCACTGGAAAATGAAAAAGGTGTTTGCAAATCCATCAGTGTGGTTGTGGTCTATGACCTGCAGCAAATTTAGAGCCTCATGACAGCTGGCCAGGTCTTGCTCTCAGGAAGCAAGGAGCTGGGCTTCCCTTTGGTGCAATCAGAGGTTTGGGACTGGTAGCTCTCCTTCTCCTAAGGTTAGCATGCTAAAGAGGAAGATCACCTGTTGTGAAAGTTTACAGTAGCACTCATAAATGCTAAAAACAAGGTTTAGACAAGACTTTTCTCCTCACACTTTTTCATAAGCTTTTTTTTTATCCCTGTCTGTTTTTGAGGGGTTTTTTCTAGTGGTTTGGGGGTTTTGTGGGGAGGGTAGAGGGGCAGGGATGGAGGAGAGGAGACAGAATAACAGAGGTCCAATAGCTCTAAAAAACAGCAGACAAATACAACAGCAGATAAAAAAAGAAAACCGTATCATTAGCCTGTGAAAGGCAATGAGTGAGTATGCTTTTTGCATGCTCCCTTAGAAGACAAATATACGGAAGCAGAGAGAATCAGGTCATAAAACAATTTTGAAATTCTGCCTTAAGGCAGGGCTACTGGCAGAGAACAGAAGCAGAAACATGCCTTTCCAGCTCTTTGAGTAACTCCCGTGTCACTTTGATGACCCAACAGAAGATTAAGTTAAACATGGATGGTCTCATGACTCCAGAAGAGCTTACAGTGCTGTTTGAGACAGATCTCTGGAAAAGAAAAATGTCTGTTCCACCGAGGAATATGAGCATTCCTCTTCATCTATGCCACATAAATCTGGAATTAAAGATGACGAAAAGTACATAATGTAAAGCCTGCATCACTGTTGACATTAAAGTAAGCAGCTGAACTGTTGAAAAAATAACAACACTAAATTTAAAATTCAGCTGTCATATTGATGAATTACATTAATTTATGTGCATACATATCTCAAGAAACAACAGCAAAATCAGACAAGAACAAAACAGAACAGTGATTATGTAGCACCTCAGAGTATGCTGAGAACCATCTACCATAGACATTGAGTTTATTTATTCAAGAGATTGTTGCATTTTTACGAATATTTCAGCTCCTCTGTGTCAGATACTACATACAGGAGTAGTTTCTTAAGGTACAATGAGCCAATGGAACTCTGTGAAGAAAGGAAAGGAAGAGACCTGTATACCTGCTGTACAAATTGCACAGAGCTCATCTCTGTTGCAGATGTAATAAAATTCATAGACAGATAAAAATCCAACTGAGATATTACAGTACATGTGCCATAAAACACGTTATAACTTCCTTTTGCTTTGCCACCCAACAGTTGTTGTGAAGGACATCTGCAGTGAATAGGCTGACTAATATATAGTATATCTAATGCACCTGCCAGTTTTGGGTGTTAAAATAGTGGAGACCCATTTCAAATGCTGTAGTATTAGGTACCTGACATTTCACAGCTAAGTATTTATCTGAACACTTCAGTGGAAGAATTTGGTTTAATTATATTTATTTAATCATAAATAATTTTTAAATAATAAGTAGGTCCTTTCTGGAGAAAATTGATTTGTTGTTTCAGTTATTATTGAGGGATTTAAAAAAAATATATGTATTATTGCAGCTGAAAGCTTCCTTTTTTGACCTTCCCAGGGGAGATAAATTCCCCACATCTTCCTGCAGACAGGACAGAAAACCGAACAGATTTCACTTACAGAGTGAGTCTTCCTTCCCTTTCTTTGGTTTTTTTTTTACGCAAAGCTAGTAATTTGCATGGAGAAGAGGAGTAAGCTTGATCAGTTGATCTTACAAAAAAAACTTGAGATACAATAATTCCCTTCCCCAGAGATGCTGGCACCTCCTCAGAGTTCAAAAGCTTACTTGGAAACAGATTTTGGGACCATTGCTTGCTAACCTTGAACAGGTGCTACCTGTAAGGAACAAGAAATAGCCAACTTCTACTGTAAATCTCTGCATTCTTACAGGTTTTCTAACAGAAATGTCCAGAGACATCCTTAGGATGTCATCAAAGGATGTCTTGCAGATCTCTGAGCAGACTGGGATTTTTCGATTTTGTTTTTCTTAAAAAACCCCAGTAAATCTCTACTTTTTACTGAAAATTTAGCTACCAACTTCAACATTCATAAAGATTTGGTAAGATTCTGTGAAAAGTTCTCTCTTTAAATGAAATGTTGTAGTGGGTCTGGTTTAGAAGGAGTTCATTTTCCCACAGCAGCCCACACAGTGTTGTGTTTTGCCTTGGTAGGCAGAAAAGCATTGATAACTCACCCAGTGCCTTGGCTACTGCTGAGCAGTGCTGGCATCACTGCTGTCTCTCAACATTCCCCCTCTATCGAGGGTATGGGAGGGGGAAGATCCTGGGAGAAGACACAACCGTGCCAGCTGACCCAAATTCGCCAGAGGGCTGTTCCATACCATATGACATCACTCAGATACAAAAGCTGAAGAAAGGGGAAAGTAGGGGGAAATCCATTATCTACAACACTTGCTTTCTGGAGCAACCACTGGCTCTTGAAGCCCTGGTTCCCAGGAAGCTGCTGACCATCACCTGCTGTGGGGAAATAAAGAATAGACTTCTTTTCCTCTTTGCTTACATGCACCCAAACTTTCACTTTTGCTTTAGTAAAATGCTTTATCCCAACCTACAAGTTGCTTTTCATCTGATTTTCTCTCCCCTGTTCCACAGGGAATGGGAGTGATCGAGCAGCTTGGTGAGCACCTGGAGCCCAGCCAAGGTCAACCCACCACAAATGTCTACAGAGAAGAAGGGAACCGTTAAATAAAATAAAAAATAGTAATAACAGCTGTGTACTTCATTAGGTCTTTTGCATTCCCTGGTGTCCTCTTTCACAGATGGATTATTAGAATAGCAAAACATTCTTGATGGGTGCTCAGCAACTTGTGCTATGTTAATAGCTGATAACTTCTCAAGTTTATAAAGTTTCTAGTAACACTACAGATCACTGGCAACCAAAGAAGAGAAGCTTTGTGAAAAAAGATTGGCTAAAAAAAGGTGAGAAGAACACAGATATCACAAAGAAGCCAAGTTTCATGGTTTATTTAGCTTACACTGTAAAAATAGCACTAAATTCTAGAGCAGAATAAACTACACCCAAAAAGGTAGCTTTTCAGAAAGACACAAACCATGACTCAATAGTGCAGTTTTATTGAAACAAGATATTGTAAAACTCTATCAAGTGGGAAACACTAGTGCTAAGACTAAGCAAATATTTGAAAAGATGATTTATATCAGGCAACCATACTGGAACCCTGTTATGAAAAAGCAATTCAGAAATTACAAAGCAATGTTTTGTTCCACAGGCTCAGTCCAGCACATTTCTGAGATTTCTTGGCCACACATGAACTGAAGTTCAAGCTTCCTTAAAGAAATCCAGGAACCACTCCTAAAGTACATCATGACTGCCTAGAAAATCAAAAGAAGGATATTGCTGACTTTAAGTGATTTTCTTGACATAAAATATTGCACCACATTGTTGAGATTTATAAAATATGGGGCAGACCTCCAAAGGTGCAAACTTTAGCACTTGCTTAAACTTGGGTTGCAATTTTTGGGATAAGACCACTGTGCTTCAGTGAAGACAATATCTTCCAACACATCTCCATCCACTTCACAAAGTGTTTCAAACATATTCTTTATCTTGACAGAAATTAAGATGTACTGCCTTATTATTTTTTTCTTTGTACATTGACAAAGGCTTATTGATAATTGACAAGCCCTGTTTAAAAAACAAAATTGGCAAGATAAGGCATTTTATAAAGTCGGTTATTATAAAGTCATTTATTAATAAAATCAGTTATTGAAGAAGATGAAGAAGAAGAAGAAGAAGAAGAAGAAGAAGAAGAATGAATGAAAAAATGAATGAATGAATGAACGAATGAATGAATATGATAGGAATTTTGAAATAATATGAGGCAGCTTTTCATATTATAGCTTTAGCTATGTTCAGTACTATGGGTTCTGCTGTTTTCATCAACACTTCTTTGTGACCTATGATATCAACAGAGGTTCTCATACTCATTGGGTCCAATTTCGCATCCTGACATAGGTGAGAACCTAATTCCTAATCATATTGACACAATAAATCACATTTAATCATGGTAAATTCCTTTCTTTTCAAGCCAGTTCAGTTTGCAAGGTACAGTGAATGGTCTTAGATGGATGGATCACAAAACCATGGCTAAAATGGATCCACATCCTCCTTTCACCACCATAATTCTCCTGAAGGCAGGATCTTCTGGAAATGGCATTTTTTACTATGGAGGATGCTCAACTTGCATATAGATGAATCGAATATAGGGATCTAATGGCATTGTAGGACAAGTGAAAGCAGGCCACAGCAATAAGTGCAGGCCACCTGCCTGGAGAGGAGGGAAATTTCACCCTTAAGCATTTCTCCAAGCTGCAAAATATCCACAGTGATTGTGGCACATTACAAAAGGTGATAGACAAAGACTGTAGGAAACACATGTCAGCTTCAAAGAGAAGGGAAGGGAACAATTACAGACTAGTGAGACAGTCTGATGTTTGTCCAGTTCCTTTTCAAAGTGAAGCCTTAATCGCAAAAAGCGCTTTTTTTGGAGCTTCTGAAGCACGGTGACTGCAAAGGCTTTAAGGCTTCAATAAGAAAAAGGAAACAGTGCCACCTAACTGTGGAAACTGGAGTTTTTTTTAATTCATTAAAGACGAATGAACAGATATTTTATATTTTAAAGCTTGGAGGAAGGTAGTTATTTGTGGAGAAATCCTGCCTGCAATTTAAATATTACTAGTGCCTGGCTTTTTAAAATCATTACTGGGAAAATCTAGTTTTCAGGAAGTCAAGTCATCTTGACTGCACTGCATATGTTAAAAATCTGTGTTTTTTCATTTGAATACAGCTAATTGGAACAGGGTTCATGCTTAATTGAGGAGACCATATAGGATCAGACCATGTGTGCTGAAGTTTCACTTTTAATTACTCCCTTTCAAGCATATGTATGATAAGAATACACAGACATGCACATATTTGCTTTTTCTGTATTTCTTTCCATCAGTAATTGTTTTCAAAATTGTGACTTTTTATTCTGCATTACAAAAAGGAAAGGCTGCTATGACTAATTACCACAGTAGCCCCTCAATTGAGAACAGAATGGGAGTTTTATGACACTTTTCACCTTAATGACTGAATGCATTTTGCAGTGCCAGGTGAATCAATCTTTAGGCAAGTATTGGCAGTGTAAATGCCCATCAAAATCTGAATTTAACTTGTGTAGGCTCATAGCTCAGCTTTCAAAATCGTTATCACACAAGTACCTGTGCAATAACTGCACACACAATTTCTGAAGCTACTGCTATTGTCCAAGTGCCTGAATGAAAAACAATGAAGAGGAAATACTGTAAAAAATTAGGACATGAGTCATAAAGTTCAATAAACCTCATAGATGTTAAACTATTATCATATAAACCTGTTTATTTACAATTGAAATATTTTTGTTTGTTTTTAAAATATCTATTATAAATGCAAAGGTAGATATTTTGAGCTTCTTGTTTTCTAGCTGCAACAAAAAATAAGATGGGCCCTGGAGTTTACACATGTGTTTGCTCTGAAGACGAAGACCCATCATCTCTTTCTTGGTATCTTATTCTTGTACCTTATTTGAATCTACTGTTTATCTTCTTACACTTACATTACTTTATATTACAAATCTCTCAAAAAGAAAAGGGTGAAATGTGAAGCAAAATGTCCATCAGGCAAAAGGCAATTTAATTTTTTAAGAACATAAGAAAATAGCATGCTCTCAGGCATGGGATTTTTAGCTACTTGCTTTGATGTTTCCATTTTTAAAATCTCTGTTATTTTGCATGATTTTGCCTAACAATGAGCTTTGCTGACTAACAGTGTTATAGATGAGAATCTCTTTACTTCAAAGACTAGAATCCATCTGACATTTTCAAATAACACTGAAGTATTCAGAAAAGCAGTGTTGCATATTCCAGCACAGTAAAAAGAATCACACTTGAGTCTACTGCTAAACATGAGATATCATTCCCACATTTGACATTTGATATAGGTTCTTCATCAGTACAGAAATATGTAATTATTTCCCTTTGAATTTTTTAGCTTTTTTTTCTCACGTTTTTAGGAAAACATCAGTGAAATATTTTAATAAGTGCTAATATATCTATGTGATCCTTGAAATTTTCTCTCACTTTTTACTTCAGAAATGTGCTGGGAACAATGCAAACACAATCCTGGGGCTCAATCCTTAATGGATTACATATATCTGAACATCTAGAAAAACCTTCAGTTTCTGCAATATGAATGCCATGATAGAAGCCTGCCTGTTTCAGGGCTGTGTACTTTGAGTATGAAATAGTCATATCTAAGAAAAGAGTAAATTGCATCTGTGGAAACAGAATTCATAATATATGTAACTGCCTGGGAAAGAGATCTTATTATGTCTCAGAAAAACTAAACTGAAAAGACAGCAAATGTTGCTCTTTCATTACATTTCTTTCATTAAGTATTAGGCATTAGCTACACTCTTAATGTACACACAGAAAAGTCTTCCCTTGGACTGGAATTTAGTTTATTGATTTCTGTCTTCAGTTAATAAGTGGGAAAAATGCAACAAACCCCAGTTTATACTCAAGTAAGTGCCATTGGGCATTGCTAAGCAGGTAGTCAGTAATTTTATTGGATATCACTTCTTCTTCTTGCATTTTATTCCTCTCCTCTCTCCTTCCTCCTTTCTCCTCACTCCTCTTTCCTCTTTTCATTGCTATTACCATTATTTTAAATGGCACTATTCTCATAAGTATAATTAAAATTATTAGTATTCTATTTTACTTTCTTGTCATTATTAAACTGTTCATTCCCAAGTTTAGGTTTTTTTTTTCCCAGTTCTCCTCCCCATCCCACCTGGGTGGGGAGTGGGAGTGAGTGGCTGCTGGTGCTCAGTTGCTGGCTGGAGTTAAAACATGACTGCCCTTTTGAGCACCCAACATAAGCACACATCACCTTCTCCTCTGGCAACATTCCAAAATCTTGCCTTCTGGCCAGTCCATTATCATTTCCAAGATTCCTGGGTGACTAGGATTTCCTATTCAAGCTTGTGTGATCAATGTGACCCACTAATTCCATGTACAGAGTGGAGGAGGAGGAGGACCTTTCAACATCCAGCCCAGCACCAGCAGCTGCAGTGCCAGGAGAAGCTGTGCTTCCAGGGCCCAACTCTTTGGTGAAGGGTATCTAATGTAATACACCTTCAAAATCAGGATTTCCACCACAGACAACAAGATCTTGCCACAATGGCTTTAGCTCTGCACTGCCATTTATCCTGAATCCATTTCTGTAGCCACCCTCGCAGGCCTTTTGTCACCATCTGTGAGTCAACATAAAGTATTGTTCCTGTTTCTAATTCAGCATCTCATTCAGATCTTTTGCTATTTCAAAAGTAAAATTAAAAAGGTAAGTATTCCATTTGTTTAATTCTAATGATAATTTTCTCATTAAGATAAAATGGAAAGCAAACTTTACTATTTTATTCAATTCCTGTATTAGGTGCTAACTACACTATTAAGAGGCAGACAGAAAAGTCTTCCCTTGGGCTAATATTTATTTTACTGCTTATCTTCTTTGGTGACTAAGTTGGGAAAATGCAACAAAAAACATTTTATGCCAAAGCACAGCAAGTAGTGAAGCAAGCAATATTTCAAGAAAATGTGATACCAGCGCTCAAATGTATCACACATCACACAAGGGTATTAGAATACCACTCTGCTCTTCCATCTTGCTCTCACACTTGCAGTCCCTGACTTCCCTTACCTCTGCATACACACTCACACACAGATGTATTCAGTTGCTGCATAACAAAAGCAATTACAAGAAACAGAAGTGATTGCCACACTCCTGCAAAAGGATTTCTAAAAAACATTGCATATGTCTTTTATGTCCATACATACACAGGTGGGTTCACTCTTAACATTGTCTTTTTGCCTCAGGTTCTTGATGTCTCTAGATTGGTCTCTTTCATCTTTCAAAAATCAAGTCCTTCTATATCTAGTGTTTGCTTTGAGATACAAATCAGTCATCTCTCATTTTTTCTTAAAATTGGCTTTCTAACTGGGAATAAGAATCTGCACAGATATTTCTGCAGCTAAATAATAACAAATAAATTTCCATCCTGTAAAATTAAAATTTGGACACCACTAGTCAAGGTTAATTGTTAGAGGAAGGGTTGCTTTAGGCTCTTGTACTTCCAAAAGCACTTGCAAATTTTCAGTCTGAAGTACATCTGAGTGAATAAAAAAGTAAAGAAAGGAAGAGAAAAAATATTTCCACACAAGAGACACAGTACCTGTTATCATTGCAATCATTTGAACTGATTTAATAGGAAGCAAAAATCATGGTTTGTATCTCTAGAGTCCTTGACATATCCTAAAATCTGTCCAAAAAACAAGTTCATAATCACTGGACATGTATACTTATGATTTTTACCTTGACTAGCAGAAGATTTGTCATGCAATGGAGAACAGGTGTGCTCTTTAATGATAGATATTGACAACCTGAAACAAGAATTTTTCTTTAATGTAACTGATTTCAGTGCAATTCCCTTGATAATTTGTTGTTGTTGTCATTGTTGTAATTTAAAATAAAAACATTTCTATTTGCTTTATATTATAAATAACAGATTCAGAATCCCCTGTGTGCAAGATCTAGGCACATAGTAGCTGCTAGGCTAAAGCCTGGGTGTTGGGATTGCACAGTGAAGTTGTTTACACTATATATTTTCTGCTGATAGCTCTATAAAAGTTCCTGATGCATTACAAATGTTGCTGTTGGAAAGAGGAACAGCCTACTGATCAGATCCCAAGAGATTCATAGAACTTGCTATATTTTAATGGGAGTCAGTGGGATGCAGGTATCCTGCAAATGTTTATTATCACTCAGGCTGTGCACCAAATTGAAGGCAAGATACAACAAGAAATGCTGACTAATGTTGGCAAAAAGGAAGATGAAAAGCAGAACAAAAGATTTCCCTGGAGGTAGTAAAATAGATATGGGAAAATCTCTGTCAGGGTCTAGGATTGGAGCCTGCTATCTGTCCAAAGAAATGATCAGAAAGGCAGCTGAACCTTGTGTTAAAGGATTTCCTGTGCAGAAATTAAACCTGTGGGTGATATTTCAGATAACCAGACAAGGGGGTGTGGGGGGGAAGTCAAAGGTCCTTATGTTCTATCTGTTCTTGATTCCAAAATTGTCATGTGGGTGGTAGGCAGCAGGAGCTGAGTTATTCTCAGTCATTATTTAGAGCTGGAGAACTGTGGAGTTCAGTTTTATTATCTCTTCTCACCACCCAAACACATGGTATGATTTTAGCTTTATTGGTCCCAAGTGGTGACTGACATTGAATCTTCTAGTGACACAGCCTGGTCTCAAGAGGAGAAGTAGGCTGAAATTGTGTCCCTTGTCAAACAAGCCACCACTGAGATCAAGAGGCTGAATGTGGGACACAGAACTGGGCAGGAGCTATATGGGTGGGTAAAGAGTTGCCCAGAGCTATCCAAGCGTTACTTCAGAGCCTGTGGAGAGGTCATCTCATTCAAAAAATCTCTCAGGAGAAGGGTTCCTCTTGTCCTTGCTATGGTTATCACCGAAATCATAAGGAATGTTAAGAATTATTATCTTTACTAATCTTTCTGTCCACTGCTTCCTTGTATTTATACATGTCATTAATGAAAGGTTACCTTCCTGCCTTAACTTCTATTTCATCAAGGGTTTTTGCAGTTCTGTATTTCCAGGACATCTGAATGACAGCTGAAGTAACATGCATTTTCCCAAGTCTCTGTCACATCACCTCACATGGACACTATTTCAGTATGAGACGGTGCCGATGTTTATCTCATCTTTTCATGTAAAGATGAGATCTCTAGAGTTGTAATTTTTCTGTCAGAACTGCTGGGCTGCTTCTGTTTCATTTGGGCTTGTTTTTGATGCAATGACCAAAATTCTGTATAGACTACTCATTTCAAAAATATGCCAATGATTTCTGTAATGGCACTGCCTTTACTGCTTTCTGTGCTTCTCTTTATGCAGCTCACTAATAGCTTCATAATACAGCCTAGTATTCTCTCCAGCAAAACTCTGAAGATACAAAGACACGCTGTTAGAGATTTTCAGCAATTTTTGAAAACGCTTTTTCCATTTAAACTAATCAAGTTCAAAATCACTCCTCAGCATCTACTGAATTATACATGTTCAAATGGAGTTTCCCTGGCCATTTAGTCAGGGTTCATTTATTAATTTGGTTGGACCAACTGGAAAAGAGCACAGCTCTCCTATCTGGTCAATTATTTGTCTCATGTCTGCAGGAGGAGCCAGGAGTCTGAGGTTGCAACCTGAAAACTAAGATACTTAAACCTTGAATAATTTGCTATGGTCTCCTATAAAAAATTCGGTTTTTCTCTTTAGTTAGAAGTTCTTGCCTTAATTGCAGAGAATAACATGGTTGATAAACAGGGGAAAGAATGCTGAATGCTATATTTTGATATTCAGCATGCAAATGTCCTGACAAATATATGCCTTAAAATGCCATCAACTATCAAATTGTGTATTAAAATTCGTTTTCTTCTATATAAAAAACAACATGCATTTTTAATAATTACTTGCATTAATCCCGTTTTATTGACTTTTTAGATTCATGAATAAAAGTGAGGTTCTTGGAGAACATCTATGAATATACTACCTACTCCTTCAGCATCTGTTGCAGAAGAATGTCTACAGTCACATTTCATAATGCTTTAGGCCTTTTGGAAACTTCACCATAAAATTCACAATATAAGCAAGGAAGAAATGCTGATCCTTTTGAAGTTTTATCATGGACTTCAATTAATTTAGGATTCATTTCTTATGTGACTACCATTTAAAAAACAGAAAGTAACTTCCTCTGGGAGATTCACTGTATGAAAACAAGAAAACATTACATCTCCCACTATGCTTCCTTTATGCTTATTATTATTATAGGTTTGGCTAGTTTTTAATATGGATAGAATCCACCAGTTGCTCAAAATACCATAGTTCTTCTGAATATTTAACTTCCCTTTTCATTCAATGTCTCTGTGTTAACAGAAGCTTTAAGTATGAATGTTACCCTTTGAAGATGGCTTACCTGTTATTCATGACACATTTCCTATAAGCTCTATCCAAAAAAAAATTATCACAGCTACAGCTTGTTAATACATCTGTCACAAAACACGGATACTTGGGATTACTGGGCTTTTTGGCAGCCAAGTGCCAGTAATACCACATGACTGGTCTGGTAGCCTGGTGATTATCACCCCATGATACCTGTTAGCACATTTTTCTACTTAGCAGGTCAGCAACTGGTGAAAATACTGTAGAAAATACTAAAGAAAATATTTTTCCAGAATACAGTCGGCTACCGAGATGGGTTCATTTACCTAAAATCTCCTAACAGTTTTTTCTTGGCCAAAAAGTAATTAATGCTGCTTAAAGGTTTGTGAAGAAAGAGAAAAGCAGAGAACTGTGAGGCCCTTACCTTTTTCAGAGGCAGTTATCTGGTGCTGGAAGGTGAAGAGTTATTACATACTCTGTAATACCATGGTGGTATTGATAGCAGTGTACTCTCCTTACCACAGCACAGCATTCACAAAGTTTTGTTTGAAGAGACAGACATAAGTCTGATTTAATGCAAGCTTGTTGCATACAGAATAGAATGATTTTGAGGTTCTCACACTGGACCCACATACACTTTTCCCATTTACTCTCATGTTTTCACATATGCCAACAAGACTGACAGTATTTGAGTTAAATGCATGTCTTCCCCACCTGTGCAGAAACACGTGTAGCTCACATAGCACCTGTCATGTGCACCTGCGACTGAGAGCTCATGGGAAGCAGCAAACACTTCAGTATATGCTTGAAAATCAGTCTGCTTTTCTCCACGTTTATTCTCCCTTTTTCCCGAGTTCCAAATAAAAAAACCTTTAGAAATTTCACTGTGGCAGTAGAGCCCCTTTATCTGTAAAACTGCTCCATTTAATCTTAAAGCTGTGATTGTGGGTGCCAGACTGTGTTCATTTTCTGAAGAAGTAAAAGATTTCTGCTGCCTTTGAAAGTATTTTCTTTTTTTTTTTTTTTTTTTTTTTTGGTCTGTGAAATGAAATGCCATGTTACACTGTCAGATGAATGAATTCTGATTACTGTATTTATAATAAAGCTGTCTACAATTGCTTCTTCAGAGATTAAACTGCAGATGTTATAACACTCTTAATAACCAATGGGACCCTTTACAAGCATAGTCTTTCCTTCACAGACCTGAGAGAACTGGAACATGATCTCCAAAATGGTTGAAATTTATGCACTTTTGATAGGTATTTTAGACAGGTATATATTGGTCTTAATCTCACAACAATACTTGTAGGAAGGGCCCTTGGGAGGACTCCTATTCAAAGCAGGATTTGCTGTGAGATCCAACGAGGTTGCCCAGGGCTTTGTCCATTCAGGTCATATAAATCTCCAAGGACAAAGACTGCCCAGCCTCCCTGGGCAGCCTGTACCCCTCCCTGACTGTCCTCAGGATGAAAACTTTCCTTAAATCCAGGCTGAGCCCCTCTAGCTCCCATTTGTGCCTGCTGTCTCTCATCTGCTCATCGTGTGCCTCTTTGAGGAGTTTGCTTTTGTATTCTGGGTCACCCAGTGTATACCAGGAGCTGCTCCTACTCTGGGTGCCCCCAAAATCTTCTTGTCTCCTGGCTGAGCCAGCCCCAGCCCCTCAACCTCTTGCTACAGGACAAGTGCTCCAGTTCCAACCATCCCGATGGTCTCCATCCAGATTGTGATAGCTCAGCTTGTATACAAGGACACAGGAGAAGAAAGTGCCTAAAGCTCTGCTGAAGAGACAGTAAATCACATCTGCTGCCCACCCCTCATCCATCCAGACTGTCCTTGTGTCATCAAGGGCAGTCAGGCTGCTCAGCTGCCACCCACTCTCAGTAGAGCCATGAATTCTCCTCCTCCTCCTCCTCATCTTCTCCTTTAGTTGCCCACAATTAGTGGATTCTGACAACTTTTATGAATACTAAAGTATAAGGAAGTTAGAAAATTTTGTTCAACATTTTTTCTATGGAAATTAATTAAATATAGTGCACTCTGTGTGCAGACCTATTTAAATATTTTTCATTAAGTGAAACATCTAAACCCAGAAATTCTCTAAAGTAAGACAGTATAATTCATATGGCTCCGCTAGAGGAAATTTTCATATAAAACGAAAAATGTGTGGACTGTATCTTACTCTAATAGCTCTTTCCTGGTCTGAAAATCCACTTCCTATTTCATCATATTAAAATTTTATTTATTATGCTTATTGGTATTATGCTTCAGAAATAGTTGTTGAAGATGAAATATGGTCTTAATTCTGTAGAGCATTGATACAGACATTACTCAAATGGATGACAGAGTTTTAATAATTTATGAAAAATAATTTATACAAAAAGATTGAGTTAAATCTATTTTATTATAGTATTTCCCAATAATAGTTATTTAAAAAGCAATGCAATACATGTGAAGATCAGTGACACTAGGAGTTTACACATATATTACATTGTCTTGCGTTTCTGATCTCAGTTGTTCTTGATGTTATGTGCCATGTTCTGAACATCCAGACGTAGTTTAGTAATTGGATGCATTTTGTGCTCCCGCTAATTTCATCAGAAAGCTGTAAGTACAGAGAACCTTTTAATTTATTTACAAAATTGAATTTTCCTGGAAAAGCAATATTTACAATAGTACAATATTCAAATAGATAATCAGTTAGTTAACCGATTCATGCCTTCACAATTCTCCCTGCTTCTCCTGGCTATGTTCTTCCTTCTTCTTCTTCTGCATTTTCACCATACATCATCGTCACACCTTATGCAGTCCAGTCACAACAAGGCTAAATTTTTTAACTTCTCAGAATTCTTTAAATCATTTTCCAGTGTATGCTCTTTTGCTTCCCATTTGCTTTTCATGTCCTGACTTCTAATGAACATCACTGAGGTCACAAGCATGAAACCCAGGTTATGCACGTCCAGAATGGCAAATAGTCAGTAAACCAAAGTTGATTGCAAATTATAACCTACTTTAGAGGAGAAAAAGAGGTTCATCGATAGGGAAAAAAATTCCATTAAATGTGGAATAAAAAATATCCCCAAGGATTTAACAAAAAAATAAATAGGTTTCAAAAACAACATGGAAGAGCTTTCCAGCAGCAGGAATGATTTAATGTTCCATCAAAGTATATAAATTAAGAAGTAATTTCAGAAATAACTAAAACTCGAGTTTTCCCTTTCCCAAGTGACCAACCTAAACAACAGGTTGATACCTTGCTCTGACTATCAGATTGTATTCATGGTCAGCTGAATCAACTGTGATGAGTAGAGCATATTTCTCAGTAAGTGAACGTTCACATCTTCCTAGAGTAGATTCATCTGTAGTTTCATAACATTCTGAATAATCAAAATTCAGCTCTGCTTATGCTTGTAGCAGCTGCTGATCTGGTTGGCTATTTAGCATTCAAAGTTTAGCTGGGATGATAAAAAGAAAGTAATCTAATAAAGTAGAGAGACTAAATAAAATTGGAATTATTAAATATTTGCAGTGTACATAATGTTTATCTTGTGTAATTAACACAAGTCATACATCTGATTTTATTGCAGGCTCTTCAATAAAATGTATCATATCTACTTAGAAACATTTAACTAGCATAATATCTTCTCATGTGTATCCTCAGCCCAAGTGTTTTTGGATAAATTACCTCAAATCAACCTTAGATTTGGTGTCTATTTACAAAGAATGATCATGGTTGACTAACAAGTGACTGTGTGGGTGCTATATAAAATGGAAATGCTTTATATTACCTGTCAAATATGGAAAACCTGAAAAAGATGAGAAATTTTCCATCACATATCTTGTGATAAAATCATATCTGTGACAAAAGGAGCTCCATGTATCTTGTGTGCAGATTGGAGACAGTAGGGTGTAGCCTCTCTAGGGCTGAGGAGAGGGCCAAGATCACCTTCCTCAATCATCATTACTTAGAAGCAAATATAAATCAATTATATTTTTTAAGTTCTCACATTTTACTAACACGGCTTTAGAAATTAGGACAGTTATTTTACCAAGCTCTTTTACAATTCTAAAAATTGTTTTAATAGTCCAAAATAGTGCAGACTTTAGAATAAGATTAGATAATCAAAGAGACTAATTTCTTCTCAAGTCATATAATCCCCCTAATGGATAGTCTGTAACTCAAGAAAAGTGACTTTGCAATTATGACAGTATAAAATCAAATGTGTTTGTTTATAGGTGTCCTCTTATGACAACTTTTTTTTGTTTAATGGAAAACAATCTGGAAAACTGTTTTTCTTATTATGAGCTCCAAAATAAACTCAGCTACTTCCATTAAAAATAAGATTTTTTTTTTTTAGGGTTTCACCCTTTAAGTAGGATATTTTAGAAAACGGATCTTTGAATGCTTGTGGGATGAGAAATGAAATGAAATTATAGAAAACAATGATTATGAGAAGTTCTGGGTAATGACCTCAGAATTTCTCTAGTTACTTGATTCTGTCTCTATAATGAAGGGATGTTTTAAACAGGGCTGGAGACATGAAAGTAAGGAATTTACTTACAAACTGCTCAGTTTGCAGCAGCTGATTGTGTTTCAAGATGACCATGGAAACTGGAGAAATTTCAAAACAAGCTGAAAGATGCAGGAATTGGAAAACAACATTTCTAATAAATATGTAGAGACTTTAGTTCTTTTAGATGCCCAAGAAGACTGCAAAGAACTTGACCACTGTGTTTAAGCATAGGAAAAAATACAAGTCATTTTAAGGGGCTCAGGAGCTGATTAGAAGGCCCAGCTGCTTCTACTGGAAGCTGTGGAAATTCATCTGGTGTAATAATCATCCAGTATAGGCATGAGCTCATATAAATAAGGGGCTCTAAGCTCATATGTTCACTCAACTCCTTTAGAGCTCCTAGCATCCTCCTGATACTGGTAGGTTTATATTAAAACAAGTATTGTAACTAAACCTCAAGTTCCAAAGTTTCATTCAGCATCTTGACAAAACTAAAGTGGAATTTTGTCCCACAGCATCACTTCTGTTTTGCTTGTCTCTTTTATTAGCTTTTTCTGGAAGCATCAGATAAGCTGGCCACCTCTAAAGCCAGGCTAAAGTGGATGCCCACTGGCCTGAGACAGCACAAAGAATTCATACAACATTTGTCATTTCCTGCACTACTTGCTATCTGCTTTGATCTTATTACTTTAATTGAACATTTAATGTGTGAATAGCTAAGTAAACACTGTTAGCGGACAATACCCATTTTTGCTGCTGTAGTTCAAAGCATTTTGGTCAGTTCTTCCTGTGTTTTGGCTGCTATTTCTTCTTCCTGCTGCTTTTGATTCTGTACAATGTAGAAAGTCTTTGAGGCTACTCTTAAACTCTGATCCTATCAAGTAGCATTTTTCAGTTTTCTTAATTCCGTGCTGTGATTTACTGCAGTGATCACACCAGTTATTCATTGGCTCTGGGCCCTAACTCACTTTCTTTCCTCATGAACATGGCACTGTGCAGATTCTATTTGTGAGCATAATTCTGGAGTTAGTTACCATGTCAGTGGCTAAGGCCACTAACTAGTGTGCCATGATGATTTTATTTATCTCCACTGAAAAATATGCTATATATATTTTCACTTTAAAGATATGTATAGGCAATGTAAGCATATTTTTGTGACAATTGTGCCTTTTCTGACTGTAGGATTCAGTAAAGTGGTCAAATTGCCAGATGTGCTCGTTATATCAGTGTTTTCTTAGATTTTTTGCTCACCTTTATAATCTAGACCCTATTTTCTCAATTTCTTCTTCATATCACTTGAGATACAAATCATCATAGCCTTTTAAAGCAGTTGGAATTTCTTTCCTGACTCACTATTCAATGATGTTTAAATATTTATAACTCAATGAAATAAAAAACTTGTCTGCTTGCATGATGCCATAGTTACAGAAATAGAAATTAAATATTGCTTGATTATAAGAAAAAATATATATTTATAGTCCCCATGGCAAATTGTTGCAGCTTTCTTCGGGAAGCAAGAAATTAGAGGTAAAGCTGGTATTAAATAGTTCCTTGTCTGAAGTCCTTGAACACAGAGAAAATCTGAAAATCTGTCAAAAAAGAGAGGGATTTGGTGAGCTCTGATACACTCCACAATCTCCATTATAAAGCTCATTTCAAATGCATAATCCCAGAGCTGCTGAGCTTTGTGACACAATTGCTGATGATTGGGCCCAGCTATGGACAGCTGTGACTGTCTAAAAGTGTCTTTTATCCTCCCTTTTGTCAGTGGTTCTTCAGAGGGAAGAGGGAGCATCTATTCTGAGGAGAGGGCTGTTGTACCAGTGCAGTTCATGAAGAGAACATCATGAACATTCATGAAATTCATGAATTACTTTCTTTGCAGGAATATACCTGTGCATACTAAAAAAGTCCTGTCCACAACATGTGACTATTCTGATACCACAGCACCAAACTTTTGAATGTTATTGAGGGGACAAGGTTGTTATTCCTCATCCAAGGATGCATGATTTCTTTTCCAGGAAACTGAGATTTAGCTGACAAGCAGCTTTTGAAAATATCTTCAGAGGATATTTTTCTGACGAGCGTGTACTGCAGTGTCTTTGTGTCATCTAATAAGATATGTGCTATCTGCTTCACTTCTTACCAAAAGAAAAGTAATTTATCAGGCAGTAAAAGAGATTTGACTTACCTTACCTACTGTCACAAAATTATTACATCAGTTCAGTGCTTCTGTCCTAAAGCCACTCCACAATCTTTAGTCAGCTTTTGAAACATGGAGTTAGGTTGACGCTAAATGTAAAAAATGTGAATGAATTTTAAAGGAAAGAAGATCCCACTGATGAGGAAGTCATTCCCTGAACAGTGGAATATTTTGGGAACTCATTTTTAGTGCTATCCTTTTTTCATTGTGAAATACAACAAAAATCCTTGGAAAATTGTCTTGCACATGAGAATTGATACTTGATAGAAAAGAAAGGAACACTACTAGACATGAATGTGTGGTTTAAAAATGTTCTGTCTTGATAATGGCTGGTTGGCCACCACCTTGAATTTACATAAGGGGTTTTTTTTTAAGAAAACAGACATTTCTTTCAAAAAAACCTGGTGAGAAAAGGCAGGTATTGGACAGTAACTGAAAACAGAAAGCAATGCTGTGTTCAAGTGATTGAGGTTTTTGCATCGGGAAAAGTGAATTCTTTAGTAGAAAGATGACATCAGAGCATTAGTCACTGCAATTGATAATAACCTATACAATAAGACTCTGTTTGACCCAAACCATCTTCCATTCAGATTCTCAAAGGTGTTGAATCACCTAAATATGCAGAAAGTAGGCATTTTTTCTTAAGACTTTTCAGAAACCACCAAATATTAAGCGCAAGGAAATTAAAAGAGGAACAAGAAAATGCCTCTGGGTACCCACTGTAAGTAGGGCACAGCTGCAGCCCTATAATAGCCTTATGATGTAACTCTTTGAGGAATTGCCATGAGCTCTCCACAGTGCAAAGATATACCAGGAGCGTTCAGAAACTCTGCAGAAGTAAAACTCTAATACCATATTCACTCACAGGAGGAAAGAGTAAGTGTTATTTCATTATCCTTTTATTTGACATTCATTTTCTTCCATCAGTAAAAAATTCTTCATAATGATGACTACTAGCTCTTGCTTCTTAATAAAGCATGAAGGATATTTCATTGGATTTTATAATTAAATGTATCTTCAAACATATTCAAAAGAGGCCAGCCCTATTTAACCAAGTACATCATAATAACCGTCACCAATGACAGGAGTGCTCCTCACACCATCCCCCACTTCTCTGCTGAAACTGCAAACAATTCCAGCATGTGGTTTTGGGGACTTTTTTCAAATTCCAAAAACTTTCAGTTTTCTATTTGTACATGTGACCTTGGTAAGGACAAGATTTTTTTTTTTTTCTTTTTTTCACTTTCAAACTACCTAATTCTTACACAGCCACCACCTACAAAAATGAAGTCGTACAGAATAGCCCCACACAGCCCTGGCTGCTTTGGGACCATTAATTGCAGAGCTGCTTCCTACACTTGACCAAGCTCAGTTTCACAATAATGTGTGTTACAACTGATGAGAAAGAACAGCATTGTCCAATTTACATCTGGATAGTCTGATTCTACCATTTCAGTATAATTTCAGAATTTAATGTGTTCACATGTGAGCACAAGCCAGGACACAGTTTCAACTCTTGTGGCTTAGTGGCAATGCAAATGTGACAGTGACAACACCAGTGATTTGTATTAGCAAGACAAAAATTTCCACTAGTGACTGCTTTTCATTCTCTTGATCATTAGTGGACCATCTGTGACATCTTGCTGCAGGTAAAGCAAGGGACCATCTTGTCTGTGCAGTTCTGGGCACTGGAAGTCACTGCAAGATAGAGGGGACAGCAGGAGATGGCCAAGGCCATTCTAGCTGGCTTACCCATAGCTTTTCATCAAGGGAGGTCTTGGATTTAAATAGGCAAGTTCAACACTGAGGTCAGTCTAAATTTCAAGTATAATCCCTATGCAGCTTTAAAGAGGTTGGTGTAAAAGTATTTTCAGTTCATTGAGCTCTCTAGGTTTTAAATGCAGAAGCTGTCATTGTAAATAATTAAAGAAAATGCTGGAATGGCTATCCAGGAGAAGGTGAGTACCAAGTACTCACACTGTCACCAGCTACTGTGGTCATACCACATTCTCATAAACACAACTGAAAAGGCTCATTCCCAAAGCTCAAGGATTCCTCTGAAATCATTTCCAAACATCCAGTTCAGCCAGAATATCGATGACTTTATGCCTAAGAAAAGCAAAATGCTGCATAATAATACTAGCTTTTGAAGTTCCAGCTGATGCAACTGAGAAGATATGCAAAGATGTTACAGGCCCAGCGATGTAGACATTTTTGATAATTTCTGAGGATTTGTATGTCACAGAGTTCAGGTATCAAATCCCATCAAAAAACGGACTTTGCTGAAAGGTAACAGCAGTTTCCAGTTTCCTCTGATGGAAACAAAATTCAAGCAATATATCACTGATAATGTTTTCCTTCATTTGTTGCTTATTTTATCCTGTTTGCAAGGACAGATGACAGAAGTTCTCAATTCTTTCAACACTGTCTATATCTACATCAGTTGCAGATTTTCATGTATATGTACAGATTTTTCATGTACTACATACATAAAGATTCTTTGCTTAAACAAAATTTCTTACACTTGTGATTCATTGACTTTGTTTATAGAAATGCATTAGAGTTATGCAGCTACTAGGACCAGTAGTTCCAGTGTTGCTGGATTCCTTTCTTAGAGTTCCAGAGGACTTTTTCACAGGGGGAAAATGTTTAAAGCAGCAGTTGAGATGTCAAAGCCCAATCTCATTTATCAGTACCATTTACAAGAAAAGGCTGGGTTTGTCTCTCTGTAAAAGGGAAAATTTGACTAATCTCATGGAGCCCATAAGGGAAAAAGAGATAGGACAAACATAAAAATAGGACAACTAAATATATATATATATATAACAAACACAGAGTAAAGAGTCTTCTCACCACAATTTTCCCAGGACTGCTTTAAAGTCCTGGCCAGAGCGTCTTCACTTTTGCTTCCTTTAGCTGTGACTAAGGCACTCACTCTTTGCAGCATTTTGGTACTCAGCACACCACCTTTTCACATTTTAGTACAACCCTCATATCCTTTGTTCCTGTTGCTGATAAACTGTAGATCAGCACCGACATTAGGAACAAATTGAAGCAATTTATTACCTGAGAGCTGCATACCTCTGAAGAGAATCCCAAACATTTATGAATGTGTCTACTCTGCTATAAATCCTGATGTGAGGGATATAGTTTAGGAAATGATCAGTACATATGCTTTTAGCACACCAGTCTTATGAGTATAAAGTACCATGTTCACAACTGTGTGTATGCTCTAACTTACCCTCACTACCACAGCCTGTACAGGGTAATGACAAAACACTACATTTGTTTCTAACATTTTATTTCTGCTATCACTCTGCAAGTAAACAACAGACCACCAAAGTAGCTCTTCTCACAATATAGGACTGCAGGGGGGCTCGGAACTTGTCAGTTTATCTACAAAGCTTTGAAATGAATCCTGCTTGTTAAGTCTTGTTCTTGTCAGTGCTTGTTGACATAAAAGAATTTATTGCTAAGGAGCCAGGTGTGATGACAAACACCTGGGAACTTGATGATCTTCATAATTAAAAGCTAAGAAAATGCTGCTCATTGTAAGGTCTATCATCACAGGAAGTAACTTCACTGACAAAAGGTTGAGAGTACAGGTCAGTGTGATGCTCCCATCTCCTGAGGTTATAGTGAAGCAAAGATATTCTTTTAAATTTAGAGTGTTGGATAAGTTCTAATGCAATGCAGACTTCAATAGAAAAGAGTCTTAGTCTGTGATGGATATAGTTATTTGAACAAATGGAAATGTAAATATTTCTGAATTTGCTCTTATCTTGATCTTGCCCATCAGTGGCTTTTAGTTTCTCAACTTGGAGAAATACACAATTTTCACAAAGGTATGAAAGATACTTATTAGGTGGAACTTTTTGATGATGTTAAACTGGCTGTGATCTTCATGACCATAAAACAAAACCAAAAATAAATAATAAAAAACCTAAACAAGTCAAACCAAACATAAGAAAACCCATTGAAAACCCAACCCTACTACCACTAGATGGCATTGATTCAGCATCCAAACTTAGAAACTTTCTTCAGCTTTACCACAATTAAAGCTCACCCTAGTGAGAGCTTTAATATTAAAAGCTCTCATAGTCATTCTTCTTCACTTTCCTTAATGTGTACATTATCCATCCCATAATTCTGTCTCTCTATCTATCTATCTATCTATCTACCTATCTCACATATTAACATTGGTATGCATTGGCAAACTGCTTCATTGCTGACATGGATACACTTTAAAGATGGATGTCAGAGAAAATTTTCATTTGATGCTATTTGACCACTGCTACCACCTGCAGAGTTTGGGTGAAGCCTTTGAGATTGTCAGTTTACACCAAAATCCAGCACAGCATGCAATGAACTTTGTCAGCAACTGCAGGATGTTGGAGCTGTCTTGTTTTGGAATCAATAATTCCAAGAGTTCCTGTTCTGGCTGTCTTGGTCAACCTCAGATTTTTACAACTCCCCGCTTCAATCACTAAAGAATTATTTGTCATGGGCTTGAGGAGACTCTTCTCTAGACAAGAAGCAGCCAGTACTGGGGATTTAGTCCCAGTCTTTCCCATCTTTCCCACTGTCATTCTGGAGGTTACTGCTGCCTCCTGTATGAGCTCTGATGGGAAGCAAGAAGTTTTTTTCTGTTCTTGCTCATCCTGTGTCTGTTATTAAGAAGCGGAAGCACAGTGCCTGCTGCTTGCACCATTCCTGGCATCATGTTTGGTACTTGGTCAACCAAACCCACCTTGGTGTAGGGGAATGGGAATGGTGACTTTTTTCTCCCAGGGCTGGCAGCTACCCAGACAGGACACCCCTTATGAAGACTGGCCTGCCTATGAGGTGATGGATAACCATCATTAGGTCCCTTCCACATTATGATTCTACAATACTGTGCTCTTAAAACACAATCCATGTTCTTTCCTGTACACTTCCCAGATTGTTTCTGAACAACAAAGAATGTACTGGAATTTTGGTAATGCTAAGGGGGCAAGGTAGTTAAAAACCAAAAAAGACCTGGAGGACCCAAACTGGTTTTTCTTTTTCAGACCACACTTACCAGTTTGGTTCTAAAGAAAACCTGGGATATAGGAGGCTGAAGGCAGAGCAGATAAACACCTGTATCCTGTAAATTGTAAGGAAATAAGAGCACCTTCCTGTAATAGGAGAGATTCAGTTACTTTTCTGTTTGCAAGAACTTCATCCCCCATTTCCCTGCTCAAGACCCCAAGTTTCTGGCACCATCAGGTTTCTTTTGTGGTTTTGTGGCAGGTTGACTCTGGCTGGGTGCCCAGTGCCCACTAATGCCACTCTATCATTTCCCTCCTCAGCTGGACAAGGGGAAGAAAATACAATGAAAAGATAGTGGGTCGAGATAAGGACAGGGAGTCTTTTACCAATTACCATCACAGGCAAAAGAGACTCTACTAGGGAAAATTAATTTAGTTGATTACTAATCAAATCAGGTAGGGTAATAATAAAAAAAAAACCCTAACTCTACTTCTACCAACTTCAATAGTGTAAGCCCTTCCCATGGGTTGCAGTCCTTCAGGCACAGGTGGTTCTGGTGTGGATCTTCCCTAGAGTCACAAGTCCTATCAGCAAACCTGCTCCAGTGTTGGCTCCCCTTTTCGTAGGCCCACAGGTCCTGCAATGACCTAGCTCCAGTGTGGTCTTCCCATGTAGTGAAATTTTCCTTCAGGTCTCACCTGCTCCAGCGTGAGGTCCTCCATGGGCTGCAGGTGGAATTCTGCATCCCTGTGAACCCCCATGGGCTGCAGAAGCACAGCTGCCTCACCACAGGCTGCACTATGGGCTGCAGGGAAATCTCTGCTCCAGTGTCTGGAGCAGCTCCTCCTTCTCCTTCAATCTCAGTGCCTGCAGGTTTGTTTTTCTTATGTATTCTCACTCCTCTTCCCAGCTCTAATTGCCATTTTGTTTTTCACTCCTGTAAGATGTTACATAGTGATTCATGTCATTATGAAAATACAACACAGGATCAATATAAACAAGAATACTAAATCCAAAGTAAAGCATGGACATGAGACACAGGAAAATCTAATGATTTCATTATATTTGTTTAAATAATTTTGCTCTAGATTGTTAGGGGGTTTTTCGTTTTTATGTATTTTTATTATTTTGTCACGATAATCATGAATTGTATCCACTTTTATGTACTAGGAAAACACAAGTTTGTGTAGATATATGCAGGCTTGTCACTGCTATTACCTGCTTGCTAGGAGTGTAACTTGAAAATATGTTTGAGCCTTGTCCAGACCTGGTGGGGGCTTGTGGCCACTGCTGCTTGAGTGCTGGCTAACGTGCTTAGACTTGTACCCCAGCACGGTGGGCATGTCACAGCCCACCAAGAAACTGCCTATAAAAGGGGCAGTGACCAAAGGTGAGACAGATGTGTTGGCAGGGCATAGACTCACCATGTCCCCAGTACTGCTTGCCTGTTCCTTAACGAAATAATAAATTACCTTATTGATTGACCTACCCAATTTTGGCGAGTGATTTATATACTCCTCTCCTCCTTCTTATGTATGTTGTCCCAGAGATGCCACCACTGTTGGTGATAGGCTTGCCCTTGGCCAGCTGTGGATCTGTCTTGGAGCTGGCTGGTGTTGGCTCTGCTGGGCATTGTGGAAGTTTCTGGCAGCTTCTAATAGAAGCCATTCCTATAGCTCCCCCTTTCCTACCAAAACCTTGCCAGCTAAACCCAAAGGCTTTCACCTTTACCACCAAATTCAACTCCAAAACTGGGCATAGGATATGCTAAGGATGGTAATGTATTACTCAAATATCTTTACAAAATCAGACCCTAAAACTGGTACTAGTTTCAATAGTTTTATGGGATAGTTTCCAAGGAATCTTGATCTCCTATTCCAGAATGCCTGTGCTGACTTTTAGGGTTTTATTTCCTCAGAAAAGTGTTCATGGCATGTTGCCACAGAAATATCCACCAAGTGTCTATTACAAAGATAGACTTATTCCAGCTCATAAATTCTGCCAATAACAAAAACGAAATTTACCACAGATTACAAGCACACTGGATGAGGGGATAAATTCAATGGATATACCACTGAAGCTGGATGACTCCTGGTGGCAAAACTTGCCTAAGATTGCAAATGAGGTGGGAGAGACATGAGAGGAAGAGAAGTCAGAATTTGTGAGGTCTTAGTGTGACTCCTTACAGCTCCACAGTGAAGCCTGTCAGTAACCAGCAAGTGTTACATGACATATGCTTTTATTTTTGGATTTCCAGGTCTATGTTATGTGTTGGATCATGTGTGAAGCTTGATCCTTACCTGACACAAAAACTCATGGAATATGTGGCAAAAAAAGCACTGCTCTAAATGCTCTTTAACTGTGGAATATTTAAGCTCTGGGGATAAGGGAGGAGAGGAGAGTGCTCAAAAAGAGGCAAATTTCATAGTTTGCCTGTTAACAATGGATCAAAGCTCTTTTTAGAAAGTGATTTTATTTACTGTGAATTTTTTTGTTCACAGCCAGAGAGATTAACTCAATTGTAGGCCTCTCAGAAGGCATTGAGCAATATTTCAGCCAAGTCATTCTTGCATGCATCATGCTATCTATAGGCTTAATCAAATCCGCAGCCCATATGTATTTTAAAGTCCTTCACACTTCAGAAGTTGCTGGTAGCATCCAAATTGTGTTTTGGGGTTGATATCCTGGCCCACACAAATCCCTTAGCTGTGCTATGAATAGCTGGTGCTGGTCCCCATGCCAAGGACCACTCTAATTACTCACCAGCACAGATTGTCAGTGGTGTTCCCTAACATCACATAACCATAAGCATGGATATTTTTGACTTTATTTATCTCATATTTGTCCTGAACTCAGTCTTCTCCAGCTAAACATACAAAGCACTAGAATTAAAGCTTGAGTTAAGTCCTCCCATATCTTAGAAAACACTGTTTATCTTACCAAAACCAAACAGGACTGTGAACATTTCACCTTTTGTAACACAGAGTGATGAAACACATTGCACAGGAATAAAAAAGCAGCAGCTGCTCCTATGTCTCTTGCACATAAATGCTTGTTAACAGCTTTCAGTACACTGGAAACCAACCTCATTGCACAAAAAACCTCTTCATCTCAGTATGAAAGTGAAGTTCCCTTCCAGACTGTTGTACAAAGCACCCATAACCCGTAGACATTTATCATGGCACAGACGTGACTTCAGCTTTTACCCCAAGATGCTTGAGAAATAATGCACAAATGCAGAAAGCAATATTACATGGAGACACTTGCAGTGGATCCATGAGGATACTTTCACAATTCAGCCAATTAAGTCTATGCAATGAATATGTACCAAGGAATATGAAAAGAAATCACAAAGACATCGGCATGAATATTTTCTCATCCCATTGGGCCATTCAAATATGAGAAATTGCATTCAGATGATTTTTCTTTCATTTCAAAAAATCAACAGAAGAGCTAAAAAGAGTGACATAAAAAACTGTGCCATCCATCACTGGAGACATTTTGAAGACAACTGCTGATTTGTTCATACTTACCATATTTGATTGAGAGATGAGATATCCTAGGGCAACATAAGCATCTTGGGTTTTTAAAAGTTCACTTGTGTTGCATACTGGTGAATGCCTGACATCTGCCCCTCTCCTCCAGCATTTAATCATTGCCCTGCATGTGCCCTCACATGACAAAAACAATGCTTTATGCCCCCTCACATATTTCAGTTTCTGTATTATCTCTATCTTTGAAAAAGCCCTACCCCAGGCTGTTTTCTCTTATTTGTACTTTGGCACTGACATTATTATTGTTTTTATGAGTTATCAAGTACATGGCTACAAAATCAAGAGAAATATTTTGAGAAGAAGAGACATTATTAATTTTAAGTTCCCACGTTTCTTGCCAAACTTTAGATTTTTGCTTCCAGAAGAACAAAGCAAAAACAATATAAAACACAAAAAATCCTCTACTTTTGATCTAAGGGAAATTAAAAAGCTTTTTTCCCAACCTCGGTCTTACAACCAAAAGTGATTATCAGTTTTAACCTTAAAAAAGTATCTGTGAATTGAAGTAAACTGTGCTTGGTTAATGAGGTTATCTAACATACCCCAATGAATTTGTCAAGGTTAATGATGACCAGTATACAGGTTCAAGGGATTTTTACATCAAAGCACAAATCTCTCTTATTATTTTTTTTTACTAAATCGTTACTCTGTATGATTGATCATCTTCTACAAAAATTTACTTTATAATCATCTTCTTTTGTGTTACTGTACAGAAATAGCATGCTCAAGGTTGCTGCAGGTCTGTGTAGATGAAATCTGGCTCACTGATAGATCTGAAGACAGTACAATAAAGTAGATTGATGTCACTGAGGCATTTAATGTACTGTGAATTAAAAACATAGACAATATATTTAAGTAGAGTGGTAGGATAATTCATAATTTAGTGGACATGCAAGGAAAGAGAACTTTCTTTCTCCTCACAAAACTCAATAGAAATGCAGATTGGAGGTCCAAATGTCAATGAGAGGAGGTCAGGAGAGAAAGAAAGAAAGTCAAAAACTCACCTATCAATAAGGCATATATATATATATATATATATATATATATATATATACACTTGGCCATGAAGGGCACCGAGGGTGCAGAAACATGAAAATGAGTGTTTTATTAAAAGATGCAAATTAGAACATGGACATAGCAAGTCTGTATACATTTGATCTAAAATAGCCATGTTAAAAGACCTCGTATAAAGCTGTCTTAAGTATTCTTTTTGTAAAAATGCAACTTTCTGGTCTGTGGAATGCTTGCCTTAGCCTCTTCAATGCTTTCCTGTCCCCTCTCATGTTTACAAGGACAGGTCCCTCCAGAATTCTCTCAGATTCTTGAGAATATTTCAGGCAACCTGAAAACATACTACATAAGGTACAAGTGTGTTCGCCATATTGTTATGTTCTACAACAAAATATTTCTGCCTATTCTTTAAATAAATCACTTTTGTAAACCAAGTAAAACCACCATCATACATGGTAATTCAAGAAACACATTTTCATCCAGAAATAATTGCTAGTAACAGGCCTCCTTAGTGCAATTAATTATTTGCCATAACATCTCTGTTTACTTGCACTTTGCAACAGAACACATTTATGACAAAGTAACAAATTATAGAGCTTTTATTTTTTGCTGTGTAGACAGACACTAGGATGGCTATAAAACAAGGCTGTCTCCTGAAAAAGGAGGACAGAGACTTTTCTATATTAACATGCATTCATGTCATGGGATTCTGCACTAGCATTGTACTTTCCATGGTAGGTGACATAATAATAAGAAATTTCAGTGAAATTTGTAAATTCTTAGACAGACCTCTATATAAAAGACTAACACATATTACAGAAGTGTATGATTTTTTTTTT
>PYHW01010767.1:5080828-5122530 GCA_013186435.1 Turdus rufiventris
TGCAAACTGTCCACAGCTTTTCTAATAGGATAACATAAAAATTTTATTAATTGAAGGGTCCATGTAATTTCACCTTTTTGAAGGCTTGATCTAAAGCTCAATAGAGTCTTTGGAAATTATCTTAGAACATTCCAAATACTAAGTTACATTAGCAGTTATTTTGGTTAATAGATCGAGTTAAAAAATTCAAGTTAATACTTGCCACTGATAGCATGTATATTACATAAATACAATGTTATCCATCTGTGAGTAAAAGTTATTCTACATTAAAGCTTCTTCAGTAAACCCCTACTTTTCAAATATTTCTTTTCAGATAGTGCAAGGGACTGAAAAATCAGCCTGAGCACACTGAAACACGTATATAAACTCATGTACATACACAAATCATTACTGCATCTTCAGTGCTTTGGCATACCACAGGATTGTTGTCATGCAAGCTTGAGTGAACCATAATGACAGAATAAGTAAAGACAGCCTGAGTTAACCACTTAATTTCTTGATTAGCTATTGAACATCCTTGTAATAAGGATGAGAAAATGAGTAATTAATGCATCAGAAGAACAATCTCCTGCTTTGCTTCTTTCCATGTCACTATAAACACCTCTAATTTCTGCAGAAAAAATGGTTCTTGTAAGAGTCTTGTTGTTACAGTCATCAAATCTAAGCTCTTATGAATACTTTTGTGTTATGTATATTCATATATGTTCACTCTGAAATTCACACTCTAATTCATAATATCAATGCACATTGATTAAAAAAAAAAAGTAATATAAACATTTCCATTAGCATTACCTCCTGCAGAACAGATTTGTCCCATCCAGCAGGAAACCTAACTTTCAGTTACATCAGGTTAAATTGTATGTTCTAAAATATAGTAGCCCTGTACTTTGTTATGCAATCCTTCTAATACTATTTGGTTCGAATACCATTTAAAATGTGCATACTTTCAATACTGTGATAATCTGTTGAATTTTTACCTGTTATTAATGACAATTGTCCACAAGGTTATCAATAAGTACTAAGAACTCCCACCTGTCTTATTACTTACTTGGCCACTTTCAAGCTCAGATACTCAGAAATGCTCTACCTGGTTGCTTCTAGGAGCTCCTCAGGAAGGTAACAATCAATAGCTGGGTAGCAGTCAGAGGCATCTGTCTGTCACACAGAGCAGCTAATGATTCCCTCCTGACTGCAGCCTCCTGAGCTGTGGACAACATTTCCTTCACAGCTCCTGTAATAAGAGCTTTATTGGGGTTTTTCCTGACTGTTATAGTTTAGGAATGGTATTTAGTGCCCCCTCCACCAGGACTCCAAAACCACAGTGCCTCTCACTTGTTTCCCCTCCCCCTCATTTTTGTCCATGGGTGGCCAGAGAGGAGAACTGGATGCACAAAAGGCAAAGAGACCAGTTGAGATAAGAACAATTTACTGGAAACAGCAACCATGTTAATAACAAAAGCATACAAAAGACAGAGTGTGGAGCTCAACCCACCCACAGCCACACCACCCAAACTGTTCCCTCTGGCTGGGCCCCTGGCTCCATCCACCAGGCTTGCTGCACCAGAAAGGAATGCCCTGGCCATCACATGAAATGATGCTGAATAACATTTGGGTCTTGGCCACACCCACACTGTTCCAGGCTCCCCCCCCTTCACAGGTACCTCAAAAAATTAACTCTGTCCATGATTAAAGACCTTGACAATGACTAAACTCAGTTGGGAAGTATCAGATCAAAAAGCACAAATTAGGTTAAAAAAATACTGCCCTTCTTACCTGCATACATTCTGTGAGTTTAAAAGGGAAATGAAGCCTACATTTAGTTGACTGTTCCTTGATTGTTAAACTTGCACATGTTGTGTTTCAATTCCTGGTGATTGCAATTTATAATTTAGCGTGCCTTGCTCCTGCGTCAGTAACACAGATTTACTAATGCCCCCATTATACAACTTGTACCAAATTTAATTAGGAAATTCTATCTGATTGTTAGCACAGTGCATTATGTAAAGAGCACTGCACATTAAGCAATTGAGTTCCTATTCAACAACCCACCTAGAAATGTTCCATCCAATGTTACAAAATTTACGACTGCAATAAGTGACTAGAAAGAGTCGTTAAAAGGCTGTAGATTTCAAAGATGTGATTGCGCTCACACTGCAAGGTATGAAATATATGTTCTGGAAATTCCGAAACAAATGTACATTTCCTCTAAAATCATTATAGTATTTTTCTTTCATAGCTGTTGCAACTACAAAAGCTCCATTAATCTTCAAGAAAGGATGTATGAGAGGGGAATCCTGGTCAGTGTCTGATGAAAAGAAGATTTTGTGCAACATGAGGAAAGAAAACATATTTTTTATTCAAGCTAAATAGATTATTTTAATACTCTTCCAAAGCGGGAATATGTATTTTTTTTAATAGGTCCAGACACGAGAACCTATAATTATACTTAATTATGTATCTTATTGCACATAAATGATAAAGTTTTCAGATAGTGGTCTTGATCCACTAAAGATTAATCATGTACTATGTGCCTGGGCTGTGAGTTAAAAGATTTTGTAGTCAGTGTCATTTATTTTAATGAGACCTTGGTGGGTTTAAAATCAAGATAAACCTGCTAATAGGATTGTTAAGGTCAATGAAGTTATCCCAGACTTCAAGCAAACTGTGTACTTAATGAGTTGGCTGACTCATATTCTACATCTGAAATTTGATATTAAATTGGACTTCTGTACACATTTTGTCAGTGTCAATCAAGGGTTTATGTACATGTTAAAATTATTACAATTAGAAATTATTGTATTTCAGGGACATAAAACAACTTGCCCTAATGTAGAAGAAAGAATAAAAAACTAAAAGCAAAGAACATTTAAAGAGTCTCTCAGTTGTAAGTGGCCACTATATTATAACAGACTTTTCCTCTTAAAAATGGTCCAAATTTAACAATATTTTCTATATTTTTTCCAAAAATATTTTTTCCTTCCAGCATGAGAACCACTATTGATATATTGCAGCTGTGTTTCCACTTTTGTATGAGTATTCTGCTATGCCTTTTTTTAAAATGATTTTGTCTTTTTAAAAATCCCTTGTTACTGCAGCTGTGAGAAAGGGAGTGGTTTTTTGGGGTTGGGTTTGTTGGGTTTTTTTTAAGTTATGATTCATTCCTCACTATGAGAGGGAAAGTCTTGGAAGCACTTATTGCAATTCCAAAACCAAGGTAGCCAAGAAGAAGAATCTTTGGTTCTTTGGGACCATGCTATGGAGGCAGCAGCATGGCCTCCTGTGCTGCAATGGCAGCTTGAACAGGGCAGAGGAAGGAGATACACTAAGAGGAAGCAGTGAAGAAAAAGAGAAAAGGTGTAAGGATTAATAATTAGGCAAGATGAAAGACTTAGGAGTCAATAAATGGAGGTGATGCTTGAAGTGTTGCACTTTCTTCTTTTGCGACTAGAAGAGAAACCTTCAAGTGAATAGACATGTTGATACCTAGCAAGGAGTAACTGCTGTGCACTCGAGCACATCAAGGCAGAACACATCTTTTCTGGAAGCCTAAACAGACTTAGCCTGAGATACTGGAGCTATTAAAAGTATCACTGCACAAGCTGACAGCTGGGTAACAGCTTTATAGCCAGGCTGGCAGAGCTGGCTCGGGGCTTCACAAAAAATGTGGAAAGCTATGAAGGCAAAATTCACATCCTGACAAAAAACAAGGGAAAATCCAGTATTTCTGACTATTTTTATCGAAGTAAATCGATTCCTCTGAAAAAAGCTTTCCTTTTAAGTAAGACTGGACAGCAGGAGAGAAACAACAGTGTGGATTCTGAAACACAGATGCTGTTTTGGATACCTGCACTCAAGTTTTTACTATAGGGCTGCTTTTAAAATAAGTTATATTTTCCTTCCTTTTCCGGGGAGAGTCCCATACAAACCAAATCTACACAGTGACTTTCCTACCAGAGATGTGCTCAAGTCCCCCAAATCAGCCCAAGAAATAATATGAGTAATTACTTTTTTCTTGGGAGTTTAAGATGAGAGCTCTTTCAGTAAAAGTAATGAGTCTTTCTTGCAATGTAAGTGTTCACAGGACATAATGTTCATTTACTCTTCAAAGTTTAATTTTAAATTTTTGCATAACAATTTAAACTCTGTTTTCCTCTCAGTTATGCTAAGCTGTTCCAAGTCAGATAGTGCTATTTAAGAATAAAGTTTTTGCCCCTCTTCACGAGGATTTACATATGTATGTTGAAAAATATAAAATCATTTAATGAAATTGTGTTATTTACTTACATTTATTAAAGTAAGTACAACACTGTGGCTAATAAAACAGCAAGGAGAACAAGAAAGCTTCTGAAGCAGTTAGTTCAGAAACATTGATAAACATGCCATTGCTAATTGTTAAAATTTACTGTGTAATTAAGAATTTTTACATTCCACAATAGGTCAAATAAACAAGACATCCCAAATTCACAGGAATGCCTTGTGGCATAGCAGGCTGAATGGGCAGACCTTCAGAAACATCTCACAATCACAACAAGCTGTTCCTTCAAATTGATGACCATCAAATAGCCGCAAAGTCAGTAGAGATTTATAATCACATACCTTTCCAAACAAAGAAAAAGACCTCTATATCCACTGTTAACAGGATGAAAGCTGGCTAAGCTAACCAGGCTCCTTCAAGGGAAGAACAATAATTTAGACACAAAGGTGAAATCAAGCTGTGATCAAGCTTAGTGAAGTGTGACTGGGCAGTTTGGAATAGAGGACAAAGCATTTCAAGTCGCTTCCTGGTTGTAACTTACTTCTAAATTGGCATTTCTTCATCTGATTTTGCCCTGATGCTTTTTATATTAGAAACTGCAAGAAAACAATAGACAGAAGCCTTCTGTTTCCATATAACCAATTTTCTTCTTATATGCAGGAAGGACTTTATATTTTGTGATTTCTTGAGACTGATTGTACTTTCAAGGCTTTGATTTTTTGATTTGTGAAAGTTTGTCAAGATTGAAAGATCTGTGATGCTCTGAAAGAATGGATGCTGACCACAGTGACACGCTTCTGAAAGGAAAAGATTGGATGAAAATTACTTCTGAAACACGAGAAACTGCGGGTTGATCATCCCCCAACCTGTGCTGGTATTTGGGGTTATCCCTCCCCAGACGCAGGACCCTGCACTTGCCATTGTTGAACTTTATTTTGTTTCTCTCTGCTCAACTCTCCAGGCTATCAGGGTCCCCCTGAATGGCAGAAGAGCCTTCAGGGGTATCAGCCGCTCCCCCAGTTTTGTATCATCAGCAGCCTTGCTGAGGTACACTCAATCCCTTTGTCCAGGTCATCGATAAACAAGTTGAATAAGATGGGGTCCAGTATTGATCCCTGGGGAAAGCACTGACTACAGACCTCCCATGGGATTCTGCTCCCCTGATCACAACCCTCTGAGCTCTGATCTTGACCCTCTGATCTCTGATCTTGACCCTCTGATCTCTGATCTTGACCCTCTGTGCTCTGCCATTAGTTCTTGATCCACCTCACCTTGTCCATTAATTTCCTGAGCTTACCTAGGAGGATGTTCTGGGAGACAGTGTCAAAATCCCTGCTGGAGTCAAGGCAGACAACATCCACTGCCCTTCCTTCATTGTCCATGCCATGTCATCAGAGAAGGCTATCAGATTGGTCAAGCATCACTCCCCCTTGGTGAATCCATGCTGACTACACCTAATTGCCTTCTTCTAAGTGCTTGGTAATGATGTCCAGAATGACCTGTTCCATTACCTTTCCAGCACTGGAGTTGAGGTTGACTGGCCAATAGTTTCCCCTGTCCTCCTTCTAGCCCTTCTCAAAGATGGAACACTGGCCTTCCTCTAGTCCTCAGACACCTCCCTTGTTCTCTGTGATTTTTCAAAGATGATGGAGAGCAATCAAGCAACAACATCTGCCATCTCCCTTAGCAGCCATGGGTGCATCCCAACAGAGCCCACAGATTTATAGGTGCTGAGTCTGCTTAGTTGACCTCTAACCCAACCCTCCATGACCAAGGCCACGTCCTTCTTTCTCCACCCTTCTCTTACCTCTGAGGTCTGGGATTGCTGAGAGACATCACCAGAAGTAAAGACTGAGGAAAGAAGGTGTTTAGTAATTCCACCTTCTCTGTGTCTACCATTACCAGGACACTCATCTAATTCAGAAGCACCTCAACATTATCCCTAATTTTCCTTTTGCTGCTGATATACTTGTAGAAGCCCTTTTTTGTTGTCCTTGAGGTACTTTGCCAGTCACAATTCCAGGTGTGTCTTGGCCTTCCTCATTGCATCCCTGCATATTTGACAGTGCTCCTCCTACATGGCCTGTCCTTTTTTCTACGTCCCATTGATTTCTTTCTTGCCTTTGAGATATACTAGGAGCTCTCTGCTTATCCATGTAGGTCCCCTGCTCCTTTTGCCTGATTACTTTATCCTGAGGATATGCTGGTCTTGACCTTAGAGAAAGGTTCTTTAATACTCGTCATGTCTCTTGAACACACTTCTCTTCTAGAGCCATAACCCATGGGATTCCTCTTAGCAGGTCCTTGAAGAGGCCAAAGTTAGCTCTCTGGAAGTTTAGGGTTCTAGTCGTCCTTATTGATTTGCTTCCCCTGTGCAGGATCCTGAGTTCCACCATCTCATGGTCACTATAGGTGGCCTGTAATAAATACCCACAAGTGTGACCCATATTAACCTGTCCCATAATTCTCACCCATAAACCCTCAAATCATGTGTCTGCCCCTGAGTAGATCTCAATATATTCCACTTTCCCTTTCACATAAACAGCTACTCCAGCACCGCACCTCTCTGACTTGTCCTTTCTAAAAGTACAATAGTCATCCATGACAATATTCCAGCCATGTGAGCTGTCCCACCCTGTCTCTAATTGCAGTGAGACCCTGGCCCTGTGACAGCTGACAGCACATAGGTTTTCAGTTCTTCTTTATTCCCCATGCTGTGTGCATTTATTTACAGGCACTTCAGAAAGGTAATCAAGCAACCAGGTCCCCTAGAAGAGAATATAATAACACCAGAATTTTCCTGCTGTTTTCCTCTGAAATCAAGTTCTGCAGAAATTTACCTCACTCCATGAAGCATTTGCTTCTTAACAGATTTACTTTTTATAAAAACAAGCATATGGAGTTAGACCAAAAAAACCATTTGCTTCAATATCCTGTCTTAGACAGTGATTGGTATGCTTAGGGAGGTATATATGAGATGGAGAATCCATAAAAAATAATATTTCCCCTGGTACTCCATCTGAGTTTTCAGCAATTAGGTAGTGACTTCCTGATCTGGAGATCATATCTAGACCATAATTCTCCATCATAACTGATACAAATACCACTCAAGAAGTCATCCAGTCAATTTCTGTTGAGTCGGGTGGTTTTTGCATACAGGAATTAGTGCTAAAGGAACACAGTTTGTGGCCTCATACACCCTACTACCAAAGAGAATGGTTACAATTCTTCCAGTTGTTGCACTTTTTCTTGAGTAGTGAAGAAACAGAGCAATGTAAAAGAAAGGAGCCTGTGAAAAGGGAGGTTGAAAGAAGGAGCTAAGAAAGTTAAATTCTTACAGGTGATTTGCATATTGTATTGCAGTGGGAAAGGCTTAAATAAGGTTGAAAACAAGACAGAATGGAAAAGAAAAGTATTTGCTAGAAATAGAAAATCATCTTTCAAATTGCTGAAATCATGCATGTTCTCATTAATATAAGAATGGTGTTAATAAAAATTCAGGCATATCAAGTGAAAAGAAAGCCAGTGCAGACTAAACTAGAATTTTAAGCTAATACTAAGTACTAAATTCTTCACACACATCAGAAGAACTTTAGGTAGGGACAACTGATCATCAGGATATAATACTGCACCAATTGTTTGCCTTGACATTCACTGTGGAAATAAGACAAATTCCACTTCATTTACCTTCTTGTAGTGGGCTCACCAAAGGGCCTGTCTAAAACTGAAGGGGCTGCAGGAGGGACATGGAACAAAGCATTGAAACAAACACTGTAACATCAGCAGACCTAGATCATGTGCCCCCAAGAGCTCTAAGAGATCTCAAGGATGAAACAGCTAAATTACTAACAGCACCATCTAACTTCTGCTTTAAGGTTCCCATGGCACCTGAGGACTGGAGTGCAGCATCTGTGGTATCACAGATGTGATATATTTTTTAAAACTCCTTTGGGATCAAGAAACCTCTAAGTTTGCCTTCTTTACTGAGGAAACTACTACAAGTACAAACCAAATGTACAATTAGTGGATATTTGAGAAAAACAGCCTACCTGAGAAAAGCTAGTGTGGCTTCACTAAGAGTGAATATTTACCAAGTTATTGATCAATATTTGTACATACCAGAACTAAACGTATTGTTTGCATTTATCCTTAAAAAAAGCCAACAAACCACCACAGTAGAAGAAAATATATATAAACAAAATTAACTTGAACACCTTTTTGGAATCAAAGAGTTATAAACAAATTTCCTCATAAAATACTGTATACTTTTTATATGTTTGTATATTTTAATGGAATAAAATTTTTCAAAGCTTTTAGAAAAGTAGTTTCCAATCATAGGCAAAATAATAGATCAAATTATTTTCTGTCCCAGGATATAACCTCACGAAGTTCAACAAGAGGAAGTGTCAAGTCCTTCACCTGGGGTAGAACAGCCTGAGGCAGCAGGAGCTGCTGGAGGCCATCCTGGTGAGAAGCAGCCTTGCAGAAAAGGCCCTGGAGTTGGACACCTCGTTGACTATGAGCCAGCAATGTGTCCTTCAGCCATCCTGGGCTGCATTAGACAAAGCGCTGCCAGCAGTTTGGGGGAGGTGATCCTTTCCCTCTGCCCAGCACAGGTGAGGTCCCTCCCTAGGGTGCAGTGTCCAGGTCTGGGCTCCTCAGTGTGAGACACACATAGTCCAGAAAAGGGCATCAAAGGTAATTAAGGGTCTCCAGCACCTCATGTGTGAGGAAAGGCTGAGAGAGCAGGGATCCTTCAGCCTGGGTAGGAGAAGTAACAAGGGGATGTTATTGATATGTACAAGCACCTCAGGAGAGGGTGCAAAGAGAACAGAACCAAACTCTTCAGTTGTGTCCAGTGACAGAGCCAGAGACAATGGGCACAACCTGCAGCACAGGAGTGTCCCTCTGAAAATTTTTCCTGTGAGAGTGACTGAGCACTGGTGCAGGCTTCTCAGAGAGGTTGTGGAGTCTCCATCCCTAAAGATATTCAAAACCTCTCAGGGCAAGTGGCTCTGGGTGGCTGTCCTTGAACAGGAGAGGTTGCACCAAATAGACTTCAGAGGTCCATTCCCACCTCAAATATTCTATGATTCTCTGATATCCTTAATGCCAGAAGAAAAGGAGAATGGAAAAGATGCAGAGGGATGATTACCTTCCCAATCCACAAACTTCTTCAGCCCTGGATAAACTGGTATACATTCATGGCCAGTCTACTTCTAAATTGTTATAAGAAACAATTCCACTCTGGAGGCTGCCAGGCCAGCTTTGGACTGGCACTGCTTTCCCTCTCCTTCTTCTTTCTCTTCTGACCACTCTCTTCCTGTTCTGACCATCACAAACAGGGTTATCCCAGTTTCTCTTGTGTTGAGAAACCTCAGTCTGAAGACTGAGGCCTGCTGTTAAGAGCCTTTCCAATTTTTGGGTTAAGAAATTCCTCACCCTTTTGTCCACACTTTATCTTTCAGATTAAAACTTCAGAGTCTTCTTTCACTGAGGTGGCCTGAATCTATATAGGTTGCACAGGTCACACATATTTTTTTCATTACCTCCCTATACTCTAGTGGTTTGCTGCCAGAAAGAACTTGCAGGGAAAAATTGGCAGTGCATTACTTTAAAACATGGAAAGTTCATGCTATTATCCAACATTTGTGCCAATCTAACTCCTCTCTGATCAATCTGCCATTATACACTTTTTAGTTACTTACTTGCTTACTTACTTATTGTTCCTTCTTTTACACAGTTAAATTTTATGCTTATCTGACATTTTAAACAAGTTTACAGAGGAAACTCTAGGTCACAGCTTTGGTGGGGTATTTTTCATTTTTATCCAGGAAATCTGACTTGAGCTGTTACAATTCCACCTCACAGTTTAATTACCTTGGCTTTGAGAATGTAGAATAACTATCCTGTGTTTCTGCTTTCCTGAAGCATTCAGCTGGAGTGAGCTGTTTAGTTGTGGTGCCTCCAGTCTGCAGCAGCCCTCCAGCTGAACTAGGCTGGCCAAGAGGAAATAACTTGAAAGAATTCATGACTAGGATCTGTTTGGCTAATAAATAAAATGTTTTGTTTCTAGTTTCTTTTAAGCTCTCTTTTCAGAAGCAGCCTTCTTGCAATTCTCTAACTATGATTTTAAACAAGGCTTGAATTCTGTTGTGTTATTCTTAACACCCTTGTGCCTCTCTGTGCATGGGCCAAGGATAGAGTTGGCTCTACTTTGTGGCCAAAATCCCTTTCTTCTTCATAGGTGTTACCTGCATCAAGCTCCAGCAATAAAAGGGAGCAGCAAAGACCTGCAGCAGAACACAGCTGCTCTAAGGTCCCTTCCAACTCAGCATATTCTGTGATTCTGTGATCAGACCCCAGGACCTGATAGATATATCAGGAGGGAAGCCAGGCAGAGGGCTCTCGGTTTGTGGGGAAGTAAAAAAAGAGAGGAATTTCCCATAGGGTTTCTGCAGCCATTCTACAAGAATTGCCCCTTACAAACAATTGGATATTGATGTGTACAGAGACCTGTGAAGATTCATTGATCCCTGCTCTGAAAGCTTAATAATATGATGACACTTACTATTAAGATGCCTTTTATGTATCTACTGGACTTGTCAATTGGTAAACACAAGCATTTTCTTTGAAGTACTGTAAGTGCAAGGAATTTTTTTTATAGCTTTCCACTCTCCAAAATGAGGGATTTTTAACCCAAATAAACTCTGTACATTCCTAACAATAGCTGAATGCCACAATTTAGAGAAGCCCTGTGCAAACATTTGTTTTGGCAAAGTTAGTTGCCTGCTCAGTCTGCAGGGAGTAGATTAAGTCCAGGTAATGAATAAAGCAATTCCCTGGGAGGTAAAGCAAGAAAGAGTAAAGATTTTGCATTGGGTGTTATAAATCTATAGCAATAATTGTGTGAGAGTATTTTTCTCAATGGGTATGAGCACATTCAGAGAGAGAGAAAGAATCTCAGCAAAGATTTTGGCTGCTGTCCTGGGCTGACTAACCTCACCAAGTCACACTGAATATTGCCATCTGTTGTTTGCAGCAGTCTGTGTGTTGCTGCTGACTCTGTATTGCACATTTCTACCCAGAATACTTACCCAGGATTCACAAACACTGCAGGTTTTCTCTCAACTTTAGTAAATTAAATGTGGACAGTATCTTTGGCCTAATCCAGAAGGAGGCCATTAATACACTGTTTTGATCGATGATACAATAACCTCATTTCCTTTATCTAATCCAGATAAAGGGAGATAGGCAGATTACACAAACAACTCCAGGAACAATTTAGTGCTGCTAAAGAAAGCAGGCAGGATATTTGTTTTAAAAGCAAGGTTTTAAGATTCTTTTTTGGCAATAATTTTATGTCCTTCTGAAGGCTCACGCTGCCAAAAGCGCATGAAGTGCTGCATTTTATTAGCTCTGTTGATTATCATAGCACTGGAAAGCTCTAAGGGAACATGCTCTCTTACTGCTTCTGTCACCCTGGAACGTGTGGGTGGTTTCTCCCTTACCTCTGTTTCTGATAAAACACAAGCTGCTAAAACAGCTTTGTTTTGTCCATCTGTTATCCTTCAGCAGCATAACTTCATTTAACTGAAATTTCCTGTAGTGCTTGTTAAGCATTAAGGATCTTCATAAAATAAGCATGCAGATTCCAAAGGGAATCCAAAGCCTTCTCAATATAATAAAAGTTCAAAACTTCTTCACTCTATGTCCAAGGAATTCTGTGCAATTTTTTGTGAATGTAAACTCCAGCCTGAAGAGTGGAACCATAAAACGCAAAATCAGTAGATGTGGGGAACTAACAGAAAGCTGCAGATTAAAACTACCAACTATATTAGAATTAGGAATGCTAATGCCTTTCTAATTAAAGGGACTCATTTGCTTAGACAGTAAAGTGAACTGGATCATTATTTTTGATCACTAGAAGACAGTTTACAGTAATGGAATTGGATAATGGTTTTGCTGACAGCAAGGAGAAGACACGTATAAATTATTCTCCAAAGTTGCATTTATATGATCACTACTGTGCAAACCACAGTGTTTGCATAAAGATGTAAAGAGGCTTGGTTTTGTCCCATTATTTTTCTGCTCCAAAGTGGTTACCAGTGGATTTACACAAAGACTTCTGCTGCAGGCAACTTCAGTGATTTTGTCTAAGGAAAACAGGGAAGTTAGCTTATTTCCCTTACTAAGTATAAACTGTTAAAAAGCAATCATAGCACAAATTTGCAACACTAATTTTTAGAATATGATCATATTTGCATCAGCTACAAGAACGGGACACTAATGTGAAGAAAAGTGGCAGGTTCAGTGCCAAAGGATGTGAGCAGGTATAGAGATTGTTGTGCTAGTTATGGTGATTTGTCTGCAGCTATGTCTGTTGAAGACAGCTAGATAGAGAGATTTATCCATTTTAATATTATTCATCTGAGAGAACTCGTATTTGTAGACATCTGAAAAACTTAGAGTAGACCCCTCAATGTGCTGGTTATGGTTAATCTCTTTTGCAGATCTCTGAAGTCCAGGTTCACTTACATCAACCAAGATAAATTTGACAATTAAAAATAGAAATAGTTTCTAGATTCCAAAGTCAGCCTTTTGCAAAACCCTTACAATGCAAGAAAAATCATTGGTTCTATAAACTTTGCTGTAAATTAATATTACGTTAAGCATCATAGCAATAAATACTGTTTCTAGCACCAAAGGTTTAGACAATGGAGCATTTTCAGGGTTTTTTTTTCTTTTTAAGCATTTTTCCTTCCTATATTGAAGACTATTAAAAATTATAAAACTGACAACACTTCATAGCCCCGTAAGTATGTAATTATTCATTTTAATACTGTTGATACCTTTTTTCTTTGAGGAAGAATTTAAGATTAACATATGACTTGAGGAAAAAAAAGTATATCCATGTATTGCTGCTACTTACTCTACTGATTGTATTCTTATTCTTCTTAAATGACTCTATCCTCTATTCTAAACCAAGAATAACACTGGAAGGGATTAAGTAGGATCAGCCTGTTGAGACAAATATTGAGAATATAAATAAGTATTCAGTCCCTACTTCATTTGTGAATTTTGTTGTCTTTCAGTTTTGTCAACTGTACAACCTCACCTAACAAAGTTCACTTTTCTGATTGTTTCCCCAACAGGGAGCACCAGCACTTGACTTTCCTCCACTCATACATGAGACCAGGAGATAATTCAGCTGCTCAACAGCCAGTCTGACTTCATACAGGCATAACCATGTCCTTAACTACTTTCAGCACAACAGCACTTCATCAGAGAACTTCGAGATCTTGTTAGTCCCATGGTTTTGGCCCACATTTACTCTCTTGTCTGCATGGCATGTCAAATTAGGATCCACAGGACATCATCACATCAAGCCCAGAAGAAGCTTTGCCAAATTTCAGGACATAAATACCTTTAAAGCCTCTTTTCCCCTTCCATCCATGCATTCATGGTCCAGATGTAGTGCATCTTCTGAGTTATATCTGAGTTTTAGAGAGATTTGGAGGCTTGAACTATATTGTTGTGCTGAAAATAAAGCCATCTGAAAAAAAAAATCACCCAAATAGTTATTGATATATTCCTCGAAAATAACTAGGAAATGTCAATAATAAACATATCTTTACTTGTAAGCTACGAAAAATGGTATAATGAAAATTTTCAAAGCTATTTCATTGCAATTACTGAGTAAGGCCAGCTTAGGAAAACACTTTTTTTTTTCAAAATACATATTCTTGTATTCTAAAAATGGACAGAGATGCTCTTTGAAATAATTCAGAAATTCTTTCTAAAGAGATGTCATTTTGTCAATTTTTCAGTATTATCTGAATTATTAGTGTCATATTGAGAATAATATTGTTGTCATAAATAAATCCTGGATGTTTCTCTTACATATTTGCTAGAATTTTTCCTAGGAGAACTAAACACCAGGTTGGATTCCTCTATGTGTGAACACTAAATACAACTTTTTTATTTCGTAAGTCTAGAATCACATAAAACACTACACACTGTGTGTAGTTACATGGAAAAGCTCATTCCAGAAACTTGCACTTATTACAAATAAAGCTTTGTACTGTCATTACTTACTTGCAGAGATAAGACTGTAACAGGGTTCTCATCTATCTGGCGATATCATTTCATGAGATTAAATAGTTTGATTTGTGGTGCAGATGTGTATCAGCAGCAATTACTAAAAGGGATGCTATAATCAGAAGCCTAAAGACACATTTCCTTGCAAAGACAGAAGGAACATAAGCTGCATCAGCTTTACAGATCAACTTTTTCTTAATTTTTTATTTGGATTATACACAAATGCATGTTATTTGTTTTTCCACACTCTACTAGCATTTTGTCTAATCACAGAATCAGAGAACAACAGAATGGTTTGGGTTGAAAAGGACCTTAAAGATCATCTAGTTCCAACCCTCTGCCATGGGCACTAACACTTTCCACTAGATCAGGTTGCTCAAAACCCCATTCAGCTTGGCCTGGTCAGGTTAAAAGAATAAAGAACAAGGTTTATTGATTTTTAAGAAGGTCTTTTTAGTTATCCCAAGGGCAATGCTGACAACGTCAGGGACCTGTTGTCATACATTCTGTGTCTAGTTTGGATTAGTTATTTTATTTTACCTTTCTCAATTCTGGTGTGGGAAATTTATGGAGAAGCCTGTTCAAAGAGCAAGTGACTCCTTGATGAAGAAGTTGGCATGTGCATTCACTAGGATTTCTTCCAAATTTATTTTTTAATCCTTATTCATACAATTTAGCATGGTATCGCTGCACTTGTTAGAGATTGTATTGTCTTTATACTTCTAAGATTTCTCACACCAGCAAAGCCCATCAACACAAATGTTCACGTTGAGGCTTTTATAAAACACAGAAGGGAATTATATAAATACTGTTGAACAGTAAAATCAGACAAAATCAGTGTACATTAGAAAAAAATCCCCAACACCAACAAGAAAAAAAAATAGACCACTAAAAACCACATAGAATTTTACCAGTTCTTGGAACACATTTGATTTTGTTTGACAGTTCAGCAAGGTCCACTCCTTACTTTTGTCCTCTGGGTGTCTCTCTTTTAATTTTAATGACCCCTTACACAGTCCAGTTTTATCACAGATAGATGAGGATTTATTTTTATAGTGAAAAGAGTTTATTCTGAAGGTTTGCAAACTGTACCAGGCCTTTCTCTGAACAACTTTCTTTTTTCAAGACCTTGTAATTAATACACAAAAAGGATAATTGTGTACAAATTAGGATAAATACCATAGCAATCAAAAGATACACTAATTTGTCATGGATCTGGCAATATTACACATTTAAATTAATAGTCTTGAGAGTAGAGAAAGAAGTTTTTTCAAATTAAGCCTGTATGGGATCCAAGCAAGCTAGAAGACAAAATATGAGTTTGAAATGTTATTATTATATTTTTCAATAAGGAAATCACATTGCAAGAGGTCTGCTTAGTTATACAAATAGAGACACAGAAAGAATTCAAGATAAAAAAGGCTCTGTGGCTCACATGGAACACAAACTGGACAGAGACAAATTGTGTTACATTCTTGAAAGGAAAACGGGAGGGGGAAAGACCAAACCAGGATCTAGAAAATACATTGTTATCTACAAGACTTGGGAATCTATCCCTTCTCTTGCTTCTATAAGAGAGAATACCACAGCAAAGGGATTAACTAGGTGATCAAAATTTCTTTTAGATCCATTACTACTACTACTATTGGGGTTTTTCTGAACATAGAAACTACTGGAAAATCTGCCTGGCCAATGTCAGACAACTGACAAATCATACCACACTTTCTGAAGTCTGTCTGTGCTATAGTAAATGTGGCAAAATGTTTTTACATGTAGCACATGTCATGTTCAATAAGCCCTTGGGAATCAGGAGGCAGGCACTTAGTAATCAGATTTGCCAGTGGTGGTGCTCTGTCACTTTTATGAACTGTTCAAAAACTAAGATTGGATCAGTCAGTAGAGTCTAAGCTCAGATTTCTTTAAGCACATGGTTTATTTGTATCAAAGATAGTTAATTTTACAGATGTTTACCTAAACTCACTTGTCTGATTAAAGATGTGCCAATGCATTTCTTATCGTACTAATTGAGTTGATGGGAATTTAGTTCCCACCATGCTTACACAGACTTGGCAATACTGGTGATTTTGGTCTCCTGAATAATTCTGTGCCTAAGGGTCATAGCAGTGCTGGTGCCTGCAGTGATTTTCCTGGCAGGGACTGCGTTCTCTTACTGCCTTATCTGTGCCTTGCAGAACTGCAGTCATACCTTTTCTGCTTCCATCAGCAGTTGCCTGAGAATTCTCAGATATATCACCTATTGCTTGTACTTTTATCTCCACTTAACCTCTCATTGCTCAAAATATGTCTCTAAAAGATAAGAGTATGGTAGACTGATTTGTTAAACTGATTTTTTGCTTCTTGCTTTTCTCTTTCTCATTGAAAATCTGTCTCAATGCTTCTCAATGCTTCTGGCTGTCTTTACTGTTCCTAATGCATGTTGCACCTTCTTTGTTATAATTTCATTGTCTGCTAACTTCATTGTGTGCAAACTTCAAGTTTTTCATTATTGCTTTTCAGCGTATTTTGGGTCTAATGATAATAATAATAATAATATCACCAAGTATTAATGCATAATATTTGAATAATATATGAAACAAACAAGAATTTCTTCATATTCTCACACTGTACTTAGATTTACTGAAAAGAATTCTCTCTCTAGATGTTATGTACTGCCACAGGAAATCTGAGATAATTTTTAAACTGATTAATACTATTATAATCTGTGTGCATCACTCAGACTCATTTTGTCTTTGCAATTCAAGATGCAGGTTCTTCTTTCTTCTCATTCATAAAGTTCTTTGCTTTCACCTTTTATCACAATTTGCCTTTATTCTGATGATTGGAAGGTTTATTTTTTTTTGGTTGGAAAAGGGTTACTGGAATAAATTGCATTTTAGAATTTAGAAAATAACAAAGTATGCAAAATAAAATCTCTGCATAATGAACATGGTTTTTTTAGCACCTACAGTAAATTCAGTTTTAACTGTCCTACCAGAGTTAGAAGGTTAGAAGGTTAACAGCTCAAGAGTAGGAATGTAACTACATGTACTGTTTAGAAAATTATATTACTAAAAATGTATATTTGAGTAGTTACATGTAATCTTATGGCTTTTACACCTGGAACACATTATACATTTAATTTTCACTTCCTCTTTTTTCTTCATAGCAAAAAGATAATTTTCTCAGAATCCCATTGCATTACATGCATTGCATTTTGTATTCCTTTTTAATCCTATAGTTCTGCAATTAATATTTTGTATTTCACTCAGAATCACCACTGCACTCTTTCTTCAGCAATTGCAAGAATAAATGTCTGGAAAATTTTATCTTTTGCCCATCTGAAAAAATGCAGAGTGATACTGTGGCTCATTTCCTGACCCAGCCAAAGGAAATTTTTTTAATTTAGAGATCTTTGTTTCAGGTGGGGAAAATTGCATTTTTGGGTGTACTTTTCTTAACACTGACTTGGAGAAATGGACAACATGGACAACTAGCTTAAAACATATATGTCAGTTTAGAGTGCCAAAATAAGATAGCATAAATCCTAGTATGTCCTACCTGGAGAACACAGGTAGCATTGCATAGATTTTGTTTTCAAATAATGGTTTCCTATTTCTGCTGATTGCACAAACTTGAGTTGAAAGTTGATTTAAACAAGCTTCCTTTTCACGGCACTTTAACAGTGTAATCACAGTCTGTAAACAAACCTGGCTTAATCTTTTCTCCATTTGCAAAAGAGAAAATGGGAAACATCTTTGGCAAAAAGGTTGCCGTTTTTCAACTCATTATAAATATGTTCTCTATTGAAAGAGTTGCACAATTACCTAATACATCATTAATAATATTGTGTTTCATTACAAACATTATATATAATATGTTTCAGGACTTCATTACCTCTACTCTTATCTGAGATAATATTTTTAATATACACTCATATTTAGCACTGGTCTGAGTGTGTAGCTTCAGTTGCAATATTTAACAAAGTGTGTGCATTTCTGTTAACATGGTTTTTCTCACAGAACATTCCTTTGATTCAAAGAAGGTAGCTTTCCCAAGTGATTTATTGTTTAATGCTATAAATATCACACAGACTATCTGCATTTTAAAATCATTTTTTAAAGCCCTATTCTAAATATAAGTGGTCTTATAACTGAATGTGTACTTGTTTTGAGGGCAGAAGTCCCATAAATTGCATTCATGCTGCACAGGTAGGCATGCTCCACGGAAAATCTGCAATCCTGCTTCCATGACCATATGGATCCTGTATGTGTGTCCATTCCCCCTAGGCTGGAACGGAGTAGGGTCTCAACCCTGCCCAAAATCTGCCATCCAAACATTCAGGGTATCATAGAACCCCAGAGACACTCCCAGATGTGCTTATGTTAAAGATAAAATTTAAACCAAATCCCACCAAACGGCTGCAAGGAAACAAATGTGTTGGGTGGCCAGGAACAGCTGCAATCTACAGAAAGTTTAGTGTCAAGAATTACATTCTTTTCAGCTCTGGAGAAGAAAACTGAGCAGCTTGCAACTGCAGAATTTTTATTCTTCCTTTAGTTCTATTTAGCTCCATTTGGCTGGATCTAGCTCCATCACAGCTCGTGAAAAAGTATTTTGAAATGTATCCAACATTGTTTTACTGAAAGAGGATCAGTCATTTCCTCACTGAGGAGGTGAAATATTTACCTGATTAAACTATTATGTTATGTGCACTGTAATTACCTAAATGAATGCAATGACTTTAAAAGTATCAAATCAGGTTGACTAAACTAATTAAAGAATATAAGGATTTGACCTATGAAAACTAGGAGGTTATCTTTCCCCATACCCTTAGGTAGAGTACTAAGGAAGATAATTGCTTGAAAGTTCAACTATGACTTAAAGTTTAACATGCCCAACAAGTTCCAAACAGTACAAAAATCTAAATCCAGGATAAAAACTTATTAGAAACACTGAGGAACCATATTAGTTAGAATTCGTTGTGGATAACAATCAATTTATTACCAGAAAACAGACATTTCTTGTATTTTTTTTTTTACCATTAGAGTATCAGTGCTTTTCAATATGGCCATCATTTTCTGAAACTTAGGAAGCTTTCTGTTTGTACTCTTAGTGGGAGGAAATTAGTTGCTACTCCACCTGTTTTTCAATGCATTTCCAAAACTTCATGCTAAAACCCATTTTATAAAAAATTATGTGGATAGGAACATTGTCAACCAATGTCCAAAATGACTGTGACTGTAAACACAGAAAAAACAGGAAAAGGAAATAGAAACTGTCTGGTTTGTAATCTAATGAAGAATGAACCTTAGCTGAAATTTTCTGCAATCAACACCACTTTCGCAAAGAAGCTGAGTACTCAACTGAGTCATATGGGCAAAAAGCTCTTGGAAGTCTCTCCTCAAGTTGTGATCTCTAGAAATTTTTCATCTTGGCAGTTTAAAATTAATGCACATCTATACACTTTAGTCTCAGATATCAGACTTTGTTAGTTAAGAATCTCTACATTTTTAGAGAAAGCCTGTAGTTTGTAAAATCTTTAAAAAAGCTACCTTTCTGTTACCAGTTCTGTGATGGAAAGGTGCTGAATTTTATACAATTTTCCTTAAATAGCCTACAAATCTAAACTGGTTTTTACAGGTAGATTTTACACGGAGTAGCTTTATACTGTGTGTAGAATTTTGGTGAGAGTGAAAAGGCATCTACATGATGGACAGCAATGTAACTCTATTATTCAAAGCATCTCTGTGGGAAATTCCAAGCACATGCTTTTCTTCCTGACACAGTTGTTTTTTAACAGCTGTGATCATTGGCTTGATTATCTTGTTTGTTATCCATGTGTGAAGGATACATCAAACAGAAGTGATTTTGTGAACAAATCTACTTCCCAAAGTGCTTATGCCTCCTCCTGCAAGTCTGCAGAAAAATCAGAGCTTTTTCACTTGAACATCTGTCTGCAGGAAAAGTTTTGAAAACACCCTGCCACATCAGATGGCTTTCTTAGTAAAAATGCCACTGCTGTTCCACAAATGATAATACTCATTTTCTTCTCAGGACTCAGCCTCCCTTTTACATGTTGCTAGGATATCAAGTGCTTGATCAAATTTAAAGCAGGACACCTTAGGATCACCGTTTGTTAATACATCAGCAAATTCCTTTCAGGAATGCACTATTCAGCATATTGTACTCTGGGATCAATTGGTTCCTGTAAATGAGGTCATGAATCACTTAATTAGGATACAGTCCTGGAAAACTCTCCAGTGGTTTGGAAATCTCAACATTCTGTGTTTTTCATGTGCCTGGGTTTGCTAATGCCATATTCAAATTTAATTAATACGGACAGATACAGCTGTAAAGATTCCACATGACAGTATGCTTTTTTACAGTAGTTAAAAATAATTGCTCTAAGATGGTAAAGAGAGATACCAACCAGAGTCACACACACACACTAATTAGTTCTGGGGCTCTGAAAATTAAAATAGCTACCATGTATGAAGTAACAGCTAACTTCATAGGTTTCTCAAAAAAAATCAACCATGTCTATAAACACACTAGTTGCTTTTCTACCTTCTCATCCTTCACCAACAAGTGATTCCTCTGTTATGATCTTTCTAGCTATCAAAAGTTAGAACAAACACAGCATTGGGCTAAATCTGATCCTTTTGGCCAGGCAAAAAATCCAGGAAAAATAAAATCAAATAGTTAAGTATTTATATTGGACTTAAAAGAGTTATGCCTTGGTTTGGCAGTAAAGTGTGCATCTCCTTCCTGCTCTACTGCCCTAATTCCACATTTGCATGTTGAATTCAATGACAAAACTACTATGAACTTCAGATGTCCTGTAACGAAAATAAACTGTCACATTCAAACCAAATTGGGAATTATAACTGAAGGATTAAATTAAGCAACAGAAAAATAGCAATGTGTCAGGAATTAAGAGCTCCATTCACACTGATCTAGGGAAAGAAAATGTCATCTTCAAAATTTATTTCCCAATAAGACTTTGCCAGGCAAAGTTCTTATGATTGTTTGCGTTATAGAAAGAGTATGAATTCTTCAATTTTAACCAAAAATAATCAAAACTCCCTATGATTGTTTTGGATCAATTTTGTTAAAGAAAACCAGCTGAGACTGCTTTAACAATGAGCATGATATGGACAACCCTGTGGCTCCTGGTCAGACTGAAAAGATTAAGTTCTTCATTTACGCTGTTTATAGCAGATTATGTCAACATTTCCAACCCTCAGCAGATTCATTCAGGGTGAATCTGTAAATAGGAAGCATCTCCTAGTGAAAAAAAACCACTCCCTCACCTACATTATCTGTATGCCAGATTTCCTTTGGGGTAGGCTGCTAGAAGTCTTGCTGCTGATTTTTTGGTTTTATGTTCTGCTAAAGTAATTCCCTGAATGCTAGTGTGCTCACTCCAGCGTGCTTGCTCAAGTGTGAATAGATCTTCAGTTTAGCTCTCTGTTCCTGAGATAGGAGACACCACATTCCTGCGAGAAATGTCCTTATCAATCTTCTGTACTTGACATTATCTGCACAAGGGGCAATAGAGGCCCTAAAATACCTTGTGCCTCTGGACAATCCTGTCATCAGCTGCAGAGTGAGCCTGTCCTCACTGTTTTCCCTTGCTATAGCTCTTCAAAGGGTTTTTAACCCATGCTGGCCACAGACAGCTAAGCTGGACCCTACATCCAGTAACACTGCCTGCAGGTGTCCATCACAACCACACATTCTAAATGGGAATAAAGTGTAATGAAAATCACCCTCATCAAAGAAACTGCAATTTTCTCATCAAGCTATTAACACAACAAATACAATCAAGTCATTTTTTCTCCCAAATTGTTGAAAACATATTCCTTAGCAGAAATGTAGGTTAAACTTTTATCTCACTGGCCTAAATCTATACTTATTCTATTAGCTGCCCTGGTTTTACTTTTATGTATTTGAAAGAAGAACTGAGGCCTTGATATATTGAGACAGCCTTGAAACAGCTTTCAGACTCTAATTAGGAATCCACTGAAAGGGAAAAAGTGTTTGTTATGATGAATACTGACAGAAATGTAGTTACCCAAGCCAAGCACTCCTGGTGTAATAACACTACCCACCTGTAACTCAGCCAAACAGAAGGCTAATGCCAGACAGGGAAACAAAGGGGGATAAGGAGGCCCAGACAGAACAGGAACCAAAAGGCCATTTGTCAAGCAGTGGCCTTTTACTTCACCAAATATTGGCTAGGACAAGTCCTTATATGTAATGGATCCATAAAACAATTAGGGGTGAAAGACTGAATGATCTAGCTCAGCTTCATAGATCAGTGGTCGTACAGAATATTTCCTCCCGGCAGTTTCTCCTCTGACTGGAAAAACAAGACCTAAGGATTTATGCCTTAACTGTGAAGTCTCATTCCTCACCTCAGATATTCACAATTACCAGAAGTTTCAAAGGAACATGAAAGAAGTCCAGTAGAAAGTTTTTCTAGGAATAATCCCACAAAATTTTACTTCTACTTTTTTCAGTGCAATTTATTCTTCAATATGGAGTTTATAGTTGAGTTAGATTAGGTTTCATTTCAAGTAATTTCTTTAGAGGCAAGATATATTGCAATCATGTCTTTTATGTCAAGTCTGCCCACCCCCCACCCAATGTATTTGATCTAATTAGGCAATGTAAAGAGGTGTGCTAGAAGAAAGAAAATTTTAAAGACAGTTAGATTAATACAAGTTTCACAAAAACTGTTAGAGGACTAGAGAAGAGAAACCCAGCCTTTCTGGGCAAAACTCTTTACCCTTCATGTTCTACCTGTTGATGTGCCAGATGGAGCATAAGCTGCTGGCCAAGCTATGGCACATACCTCACAGACCACAATGGAATAAAAAAGGCAGCTAGAATTGCTGAGAAATTCTGAGAATTCTCAGAAAATATGCAGAAGGATGCATCTGAAGGTATTGAGGCAGATTTCTGAGGCCAAGACATATGTACAAAGGATATGAACTGATGGGAGAGCAAGCTAAATAGTTTGACTTTCTGTCATAAGAAGGCACAGGGTAATAAACCCAAGGAATAGATCAATGTTCTGCTTCCAGTTCTGCCACAGCACTGTTGGGTGTCTTACCAGGTCAGTGCACCAGATTCCCATAAAACAGGGATAAAATGCTTACTTTACAGGTTATAGTGAGGTCATTTTCTTTTGCTAGAAAAAGGCTTTGCAGCATTTAAAAAATCTATAGAAGTGCAAAGTGTACCTGAACGGAGCACAGAAGTGAACGTAGGCAGACATCATGTCATCCCTTTAATGTAATGAATTGACATTAGAGTTGGCCCACGTTCATTTCTTAGAAAAATTCATTCAGTGAAAATCTCCATATTAAACCATTGAGCATTAGGCTTTTCCTTTTTTTTGTGTGTGCCTTCTTGTTCTTCAATTGTGGAAGCTTGCCGACCATCTCCTCTGACAAACAGACCCTCGAGACAACCACCTGACACTGAGACCAGCACAGGCTTCCCAGAAAAACCCTCCATCCCTCCTTATCAGGATGTTCAAGCAGTTTTGAGTATTTCTGCTTCACACAGATGGCACTCACAAATTCTCTAGCACCCTTTTTTTTTTCATCTATAACCAACCACCATCCTGAAAGTAAAAGGTATCTTGCCTTTGCTTAAGGGAATCTGTGGGAGTACAGCTACTACATTCAAGAAGACACTTGTTGTCATTTGGACCTCCCCTTTTCTGAAAGCTGGTCTATTTGCTTCCACTCTCCTCCTGTCCAAAGTTTTCCATGTCTGCATGAGGCTTACTTCTTGTGAAACTTTATTTAAATCCCTGCTTTATGTTTTGGCTTCTGTGAATGAATTGAACCTGCAGTTGAAAGTCCTCGCATTAAGTTCGCCAAAACACTATACTTGCCTCTGTTTTCCTGGACAGCTCACTACATTTCTGATCTGATCAAAGAGACATATCCTCATTCATGTTTGACAAAAAAAAATCTATGTTTGAAATACTTATAGTGGTTTCATAAGAACATTAGCAATACGTAAGTTCAGACAACTGTGATACAGAGAATGAGAATTATGCTACATCCATATAGGATCACCAAGGATCTTTAGTATGGTAACCACAGACAACTGTTGGCATGTGTGGGGGGTGTAATTGAAGCTTTGTTAATAATTAGAGTAGTTTTACTGGAGTACTTCCCTGCAGATTCTTGAGATTTTGTGGAGGTCATTCTTCATACTATTGCAACTACCATAAATACCTTTGGTTGTCTTTCTGACTCTCAAATTAGCAGCTGCTATTCCCTTTCTAAAATGACCTTGTCCACTCCAGAGATGCCAGTACTTAAAATAGCAGTGTGGGTTAAAGAATTGACATGGTTTACATTTCCATTTTTCCTTCTCAGTGACAAGGCTTTCTCATCTAGCAAATTTGGCTTTACTATGGCCTTTGGCCATTTCATCACATTTGGAATAGGTTGTCATTCTGTTACCCCATTCACCAAAATTTGGTAAAAATCTATATTTGATGAAGATCTATTCAGAAAACTACTCTTAAAACCAACGAAGACCATTTCATGCAAGTTAGCAATGTAAATCACTTCTGGTCTAGAGCAACCTGACTTAATTCTTTCAGAATGGTCTGACCATTGTAAAATAATATTAATTACAGTCGAAAAAGAATAAAAGCTGCAAAGGCTTGTAACTTCTATTTTTTTATAAGATGAGTAAGCTCAGTTTGAAATATGGATCCTGTTAAATGCCACATCTCTTAGTACAGAACAGTAATATTGTTACATCAATTTACATTTTCATTATGGGCACTATATTTAACTGTCCTCATTTTATAGATTATTCATATCACAACTTTTGTTGAGTTTGACATTGTTTGATTGATCTCTCCTACACTGAGAGCCATCTGCCCACATTGTTATAAGCAGCAGGACAGCAGAAATTTGTTATCATTTGTTACTATTGCAAATGGAAAACATTATGCTTTCATGATGACTTTGAACGATACATGTCTACTTCTGTCCTCTATAAAACTCAGCATATCAAAACTTAGTATTTATTACGTTCAGATCAACTATTTTCTGGTTTTATTAGACGCTCCACTTCCTTTTCAGTCCAGGGATGTTGAAAAGTATATTAAGCTTAATATTTCATGCAAAACTAGGTTATATAATGGTTTCACATGTAAAGTAGGTGAACAGATGGATTTCTGCTCTTGTGATCTGAATGAGATTAAATTAGAACTAGATTTAACTGGGTTAAATTGCATGGTCTTAATAAGGTCAATTTAGAGAAAAAAAAATTTAATAAAGGAATCATTAATTCCATGCAAAAATGCCTACAACATCAAGTTTTATATGAAGACAAATAATTAGAACTTTTTAGCCACAAATTGAATTTATTTTTCTTAACAGTAATAAGAAAAGTCTTAGAACATACTCTGTGCCTCATAAGCTGTCTTCTAATGTTGGAATTTTCTGTTACAAGATTAATTTCTTCCATTCACATCTCATATCATCCCTGTGAGAAGATTAGCAGCTGCTCATAAACAGATGCTTGTATTTGTCACAGGTATTTCGGCCCACAGCCAGCAGTAGCCAGACAGGTGTTTTGTGGAAAACCCAAGTCAGCACCACAGGAAGAGGCTGGTGTCTAATGACTGCCTAATAGCTGCTCCTCTCTGACAAAATCAGCATTAGAGCCACATCTGCTGCTCCTCTTGTGTCCCACTAGGCTGCATTTGAAACTCAACAACTTTCTAAGCTAAAACCCCTTTTCTTGATGAAATTCTTCAGCACTTTTTTCATGCATCATGCAGCTGATTTGTCCCACTGCATGATGCATGAACTAAGTTATTCTGGATAAACTCATGGCTAAATGAGAACAGGATTTAAATAGTTAGGTAAATTTATATTTCATTAAATAGAGGTCAAAACATATTTCTTCATTCTTGTTCTGAATAGGGATTTTGGTGGGAAGAATAATAAACGTCGGTAGTCCATAAACAGTGATTTGTATAGTCCAAAGGCTCAAAGATTAATTTTTCCCACTGCAGCAAGCAATGAACAAGTAGACAAGGACAGAACACATTCCTGAACAAAGCAAAATGCTTTGGTCCATGGCCAAATGTGTTTCCCATCATTTTGTTCTTTAAATGTAGTCAGAAAATCTTCTAAAATTAATACTAATATTCCCAAAAATTCTGTAGATATGTAGCACAGGTGCATAAACTAAGAATCTCAGATTACAAAGTAATTTTTATTATAATTATTTCTCCAAGAAACCAATTCTAACTTACTCAAATTCAATGACAAAATCTGGTAAGATTGATTGGGACTTAAGATACTCACAGTGAAACACGTGGGAAAGAGCAGAGTAGACGAGAATGTTCCCTCTTCTGAGAGAAAAGTAGTTGATGAAAGAAATAAGTAATGGTGAAATACCTTCTAGGAGCAGAGCGAACTGTTTTGGTTGACTTGGAGGAGAGTTTAGAAAAAATCCTAAAATCCTTAAAAGGGAGTTTTTATCTCAGTTATAGATTTTCCAGGGGTGTTTTGGGGGATTTCTCTGTGGAAATTCTGCTTTCATTGGGATGCTTGAAAACATCATCAAGAAAAAGAAGAACAAAAAGTCCTTGGAGAAGAAGCATTTCTAATTTTGAAAATATTTTTTTGATCTTATGAGGAGATAAAGGGAGTGTCTCAAGCTGGAAGAGTAGAAAGAAAAAAAAAAGAAAGCTCTTAAGAAGAACAGGAGATATATAATCTTTGCTTTTTAATACTTTAGCTCAGTTCTTAAACCAGAATTATTTTGGTCAGACAGGTGAGATGGAAAATTCCTGTTATGCCATGATTAATTTCCTCTTGCTTATAAAAGAACTATCTAGGCACAGTTTCATTTTTTATAAGGACCTTGAAAATCAGAGGTTTTCAAGGTGTTTTAAAGAAAATATATCTATGAAAACACTTTTGTTTGCCAGTCTTTCACACCTTTACAGTCTTTTTGACCTAATCCAGAAAAGGCTAAGGGAATCAAATTTTTATCACAGTATATTTCTCTTTAAACAGATCTGAATGATCCCCTTTTGGAGACAATCAGATTTAAGGGTTACAGTCAAATTTTTAAAGCTATTTCAAATACTCAAGTGGATTCCATAACTTTATTTACTTCACAATTTCTTGCATTTTTTAAATGTTTGCCCTCTTACTATTTAAAGTGGGCCTGTACAAAAATCTATTCCAGTGTAAGTAAACAAAGGCAATCCCAATTATCTGAATTCTCCCCTTAGAAGAAGAAAAAAAAAAAGATAAATTCCCTTTTTTCATTACTTGTTCTGCCTGTGTCTGGCAGCCTTTCTTAGAAGTTATATCTGCCAGTCCTTGCTGGACTTAAAGTGGTAGGATAAGGTGGTGGGTTTTATTGCACAAGCAGTACCCATTGTGTAATGAATCTATGGTAACATTGTACTTATTAAGCAAGAAAAAATAAGTTCAATTGCACTGCCAAGTACTTTATGTGCTGACACCATTTTCGTTTTAATCAGATTTTGTGTGAGAAGGAATGGGGTTTGGATAGATGCTAGTAATGTATGTCTCTTCTGAGTTCTGGAGGAGTGTAATCAAATCTGTAAGTGTTCTGGAGACTGATACACCTTCCCATCATCAAGCCTGTAATCTCTATGAATGCATCAGGGTATGGAGAAGACCAAAACCAGCAAGATATAACACATAAAATAGACCTTATATCATTCCATATCTGTCTCTAATATTCCCACTGGCTTTACTTAATATTTTTTAGATCTGTAGTTTTATTTCTGATTCCATTTTCAACTAAGTTCAGAAAACCTCATGAATTTGCACTATCAGGAACAAGTGCTTTTTGATAAAGACAGGGTTGCACCAACTGAAAGCCTGTTCATTCCATGGCCTGTAGATGCACACACTGAGGCCTCTGAACTGCTCATTTCTTTCCACCCTTTTCTAGATTGCCTGGAGCCCCTGGAAGAGAGTAGCAAGGAAAAAGCATTCCTACATACTGAAGAACATGATCAGTGATAAATTCTTTGACAATTGGAGGGGAACAGTCTGTGCTAATAAATACAAGACTAGGTATGATGTAGAAACCACACCAGAGTCCATCCCACAGACCCTGTCCACATTCAGGTTAAGTGTGAAAAAACTGTGAGCAAATGGGTGCCCATTTCCTGCAGTTGCCTTTTAGAGTTAGATTTTGCATAGCACTTTGCCAATTCACCTTAGCTCCACAGTAGTTCATTAATACGAGCTATGAATTCCTGCAGCCTGATTTTGGTGTGTGATACTGTACAGAATCTGAAATAATAGCTCACAAGACTAAACAAAGTGGAACTATATAGACAAATAAAAGTAATCGTGAGACCATAGTAAACCAAGAATATTAATAGAAGCATAAAAAAAAAAAGTTATCAGTCATACCTGCCAAGAATTACGTGCTGAACTTTTATCATTTTACTTCAGCAAGGTATTTGGCACAGGAATGCTTAATGATAATCACAGTTTGTTTCTGGTTTATGTTTAACCTCTGAATGTGCTAACCAGGAATGTAGGGAATCATTCTGATTTTGAAATACTACTGAGTAGTTATGTGGGAGGGACTGTACAGAGCTGTGGTCATAAGGTAGAAAAATGATAGGGAGTAGATTTTGCTCTGGAACTTTCCTTTAATGCCATCCAGGAATATCATTCATCTGTGCCATCACAAGCAAACCTAAAATCTGACAATAATGCTCAGCCAATGGATTCTTAACAGCAACAGAGAATATCGTGTATGATGGGCACAGTTTTAACTCATCCAGGCTCAGCTTAGTTCGATTCCCTTCCCCAGAAATGCTGTACACTGGGATTGTCCTTCTGGCACTGTCAGATCAGTTGTGCAGGGTATTGTTCAAATGCTGCTCTTGAGCTGCTCTCCCACTGCAGGACAGGACAGGAGTAAAATCTCATGCAATATTTTTGTTTTAATAGATGCAAAGTCTTGTTTCATTTCATTCCTTTTCCAAATCACAGCTTTCTCTAACAGAATAAAATTACATTAATAGTCATTGTTTATATACTTTGCCTGCTTACTGAAAGTCAGCTGTCATGTAAGAGGTTTTCAAATGAATAATACATTTGGAAGTAGCAAATTCTTCAGCTTTGCAAAACCAGCAGGGCTCCTAAATGTATAAAAGTTTTAGTTTGCTAAGATTCTACCTGGAATACTGAAAAAAAAAGAAAGAAGATTCAAGAATAAGGTTCACTTCAGGACTTTTTAGTAATTCCCCATTTATTTACCAGAAAACCCTAACAAAGTTCCTCTTCAGAGTTGTTATGAGAGGTAGTTTGGTGGAAGACTTTTAGAGTGAAGGACTTTTATTTCTGTTCATTGTCTATATATGATTGACACAGGAATGTGATATTAGACTCCTCACACATTTCTTTCAGCTGAAACATTCTTGCAGAACCCTCTGTGTTGTTTATATTTAAAATGGTATTTCAGCTTCCAGGGCATCCTATGGTCAAGCCACAATCTACCAGTGCATTCTGATAATATTGTTTCTAAAATCAGATGACACATTGTGAATATTGGTTTCAAGGACTGGTTAAAGCCCTCAAGGTTATACTCTCCTCGAATTTTTGAATTCCCAAACAGAAGGATTATTAAAAGAGCATGATCAAGGTTAGTGGCCCCTAAAATTAGACCTCACAGCTGTGTTTTGACTTCGCTGTCTGTGTATGAACACAAAGATCCTCGGTGCATTTGGACTTATTTTAAATACAGGAAAATCCTCTTTTTCTTTCCAGACTACCATACGATTCTCTAGAATTCAGGAAGCTCAAGGTACAGTATTTGTATTTTTCATATATTCCTGTATCAGTTCATGTTGCATGCTAACTGATAACACTGACATGTAAGGAATTCCCTTAGAAATCTTTTTGGAAGCAGGTAATCCAAACAGTCCCCTAATTTCAGACTCAGTTGGCTTTTTCCCAGTTTATTCTATGTTAGATACCACTGTAAAAGGGCAACACATCCTACTGTCGTGATGAAATGATACTTCTAGATGAATTAGCTCTGAAAACCTAAAGAGATCAGTCATTCTTATTCTTGCTTATTTTTAATTTTAGCACTTACATGTCACTCTTCTGCTTTTATAGCAGTTTCACTTTCTAAGAGGACATTAGGGTTGCTTTGAATAACAGTGACTTCTAGTGACCCCCAAGGTTATCTAGAAACTGGGAGACTGCTATGCTGCATTTGCTCATTGCATCTGTGGTGCCCTCTCCAAGCAAAAATCATGTATTTGGTGGTGGAGGCTGGTGATCCAGGACTGGGCTCAGGTAGCATTTGCTCAGCAAAGGGGAACAGCACATCCTCCACAAAGAGCTGGGCACCTGCCCTGATGGCAGACTCTATTTGAACCACTTCACACACTTTGATATCCAGAGGAGCTCTGCAATCAGTAAAAGTGAGTTAAAATTTTCAATTTTAAGCAAACAAAGCCAACAAATGCAAAATTTTATAAACTTGTGGGAAGGGGACAACCAAGTGATAGAGCTTTTACTTCCACAAAGTAAATCCTTTGTTCACCACATGCTTATCTGAAACTGAGGCAGCTGAGACCACTGTTGAGCATTGGAAATGCTCTCCTCCCAAGGATGGGTAGTTTGAATTTTTTTAGTAGACAGCAGCCTAGACCATGCCCCTGAAATCCCTGTAAGAAGTAAACAATTGTTGTTGCCTTAACACTTTGCTACTTCACTTTTCCTAGAAGCCACCCAGCAACTGTCCCTAGATTCCTTTATTCTGTGCCAAAGGGAAACGATGTGGTGAAACAGGATTTACCAGGCTGGTTATATCTCTATATAAATGCTAGGAGAATTCAAATTTCAATTCCAGTGTGTGCTTTCCCTTGGATAGCCTGGGCTTTGCTGAGACCTTTGGACTGCAGAGGTTTTAAAGATGTTTCAAAAGCAGGAATCCTGTGTTCAAATATGAGCATACATAAATATCTGGTTGGGGGTAGTTGTTTTCTTCCAAAGGTCAGTAACGTAACGAGTCATGTGAAAGAAGGAAGTGGTAAAAGGCACTAGACTGGAACTCCAGGCTGGGTTGAGCTCCTGGCTCTGTTTCAGCTTGTGACTGCAGGCAATTCTTATAGGTATAGCATTTCACTGCCTCAGCAGGCTGCTATTAATTAATGTCTGTGTCTGAGGTTTGCGCTAAGAGGGATGAGAGCAGGGAGTCCCCTCTGTGAAGCAGCAACAGGGATGCTTTCTGTGCCCAAGGCTCCTCTTGCAGAGTTGACACGGGTGTCTCAGCACAGCTCTCCACAGGTAGTCCAGGCAGTTACTTGCTTCCTGGGGCTGAGCTTCACTTCTTCTGTGCTCACTGCAGCTATAAAATTATCATTTCAGACTATGAGAATCAGTTACAGGACTATGAAAATCCGTCATGGGGGGAAAGAAAAAGACCTCATAGTTCAAGAATGAGGGGATGGGGTTATTTTTCTCCAGAACATATGAATTCAATTTCAGAGAGAAATGAATCTCAGTCTGCAAGCACATGAGGAAACATATGAGGAGTCAGAACAAAGGGCCTCTTAAATGACAATCAGTCATTCTATCAACCCATAACTGTAGCAAAATGTTTTTGCTGTAGAACAGTTGTCTGACACATGCTTGTAAACCTGCCAAAAAAGATATCCCCCCTAAACAGAACAGAAAAAAGCAGGGTTCCAGTTCAATATATCCCTGATTTTTTGTAACTGTTGTTTAGCTCATGCAAATACCTAGAAAGTACTGCTAAAGTAAACAAGAGCACCACTGAAGTCCCTCTGTTTAAACAGAAATGCTTACACCATTGCCACTACCAGTCACAGGGGCCACTGCAAACCTGCAAACCCATTCAATCTGCGCTTGGCACAGCAAAGGAGGCAACAGGGCTGCTTCAAGCCCTTGGATGGGGATCCTAATGAGGGGTTCCTTCTCCTTGGGTACTGCTGTTTAAGTTGGGCACATCAGTCATGCTCTGCAGGGCTGCAAAAGCATCTGGCAACTCAGTGCTAGTGGAGGCCCAGAGCCTTTCTCTGTGTGTGGAAAGGAACGGAAAGGTCACTCCCTACACGGGGGGAGGGACTTGGCAGAAACAGGAATGGAATCAGCCCAGGCAGCCCTTCAGCTCAGGAAAGACAAGGGTTGAGTAGGTACTTTGCAAGAACCAGTGAAATTACTAAGGAAAACTAAATGATTCCACTGTAAGCTTAAGGTATGCTTATGGCTATGCAAGTGGAACAGGAGCTGGAAAGGTGTGACTTCCAGAACATGAGGGGGGAAAAAAACCAAAAAAGCCAACCCTGGAAATTATTTTTTAAATTACAGTAATCTCACGAGTATAAGGCGCACTTCTGGGTGTCGGCAAATTACTGAACTTTGTCCATATATAAGGCGAACCAGACTATACGGTGCACTTTTTTTTTCCAGCGAGGCTCCGCGCGCAACAAAGTAATGAATTAGTAACGGAATTGCGCAATTGCGGTGCTCAATTTGCAAACATTTTTCACACATCAGCGTAGCCTTTAAACGCAACCCCAAGCGCCCTCCCTGTGCTGCAGGCCCCGGCACTCCTGCCTGCCTCCGGCACCAGCTGGCACGGCTCAGCTCACGGCTCGCACTTCCGGGTTGGCAAATTTCTGAACTTTGTCCTTATATAAGGTGCTCCGGGGTATAATGCGCACTTCTGGGTTCAGACCAAAGTTTTAGTAAAAAGGGTGTGCCTTATACGTGTAAAATTACTGTACTTTAAAGCTAAGCCACCATAAGTGACAGTATAGCTTTCAGTACTAAGCCTTTATATTAATCCAAATGTTCTTGTTCCAGATATATATGCATAATTTACATATTGACTGGAATTTTGAAAAGTGAGAAGTTAATATGGGGTTAAATACAATAGAATTATGAAGTATTTATCATGTTTCCATTCTTTGCAGAGGAAATACAAAACAAACTGTTCTCACCAGAAATCAAAGAGGAAAAAATATATTCTGTTAGGTGTATGATGTAATTGGTTGGTATAATTTTGTTTAATCAAAGCAATGTCCATGAGCATTAGTAGATAAGAGGAGAAAGAGAATGAGAACCTTTGAATATATATTTTACTTTGTTTTATATGAAGTTCACTATCTTACATTGGGATTCTTGTATAAAACAACAAAGATACATAATTTAAGGTCAATCATCAAAAATGTTACATGGGAGAGACAGGATGAAATGGGGATCCAGTAACTTTTAAAGACTGTTTTAAAAATGTATTGAAAGCTATTTAAAAGAGGTCTCTATTAGGAGGATAACATCTCAAAATACTCGGACTATATTGAAGCAAAAGAATTCAACCTTAACTAACTTGTTAGAATTCTTTGAAGATATTACTACCATGATAGATAAAGGGAATTCTAATTTAATTAGGTTTCAGAGGATACTTAGCATTGCTCCACATCAAAGATTACTGGATAAAAGGTATAGAACAAAGACTAAGAGCTAGAGTGGAGTAAAAATAGTCTCTCAAAGAACAAAAGAGAATGATGCATAGCTATTTTTAAGATAGAAAAGAGATTATTACATATGGCAAAGTTAGTTGAAGTATAAGCTTTAAACATTCTGAAATTTTTGAGGCATGTGTAGTTTGAATAGGACTTTTATAAATCAATGGGTGCAGTTTCTGAAGCAGTATATCCACTTTGTCCCTCACAACTACCACAAATTTACCTGCCTCATGCAATATGAGAGATGTTTCCATGTTGATTAAAAATGAATGGACTAGGGGAAATTACAGATTTCTTCCAATATTCCCTTGTCCTGGCAATTATTACATGGGAAAACCAAGACTGATGCGACATCTCCATGCCAAACTAGTCAAAAAGCATGGCCATAGCAACTGTGGTTATCTAAAAGTTTATGAGAGCAATTTTCAGGCTAATCTAAATTGGCACAAGAATTTTAAAACTCAGCAAAGTTGTAAAGCATACACAGCTATCAGACAAAAACTGTGTGCTCACTGTCTGCACTGGCCTTTAAAACTACAGGCAAAGAGATTAGAGCTTCCCCAAGTTCAAAACAGAAGAAAGTGGGAAATGTTGCCATCACAACTACTTTATGCCAAGACTTTATGTAGTGCTAATGGAAAAAGTGCTGGAAATTAAAGACATGTTCAGAATGAGTTAGAGGAGCAGAGAGAAAAAAGAAGGGAAGTGAGTTTCAGATAAACAAGGGCAGAAAGAAAATACCGGGCACGTTGAGTCGGACAGGCTTTTCCTGTCCTTGTCCTGAACATTTCTTACGCTGCCTTCTCTGTTTTCTGGTTACATAGTCCAGGTGAAAGGGCATGCTTTGCTCTTGTGGAGTTGTGTTTTTTGGTTTTTTTTTCATAAATATGATCACTGTTACTACTCTAACCCTTTGCTGAAAAGTATGTTAGTAGTATTGGACTAGAAAACAGTAATACAGTAAAAATTCATCATTCACAGAAGTCAGAGAGACAGAGCTGGGGACTATATACCAAATTTGGGGACTGTGCCTGCCTCTTTGTACCTTTGTTGCACAGTGAAGCAGAGCACTATAAAGCCCTTTAGGGGATTACTTGCAACTTGTGTATCATAATTACACTGTAAGAAATCCCTTTTATCCTCTCCACAAAGTCAGGTGAGTAGGCTTCTCTGACAGAAAGTCATTTTATTGAGTGATTTGATTAAGACAATCTCTCTTGGTTGGTGCAGTAATTGCAAAGGAAGAAGAGCTCAGTAGCTATTCAGGATCGTGAAAATATTTTAAAGAATATAATTTTCAACTTATTTTCAGCACATAGGCTGCAATAATTTTGCAGTCTAAATGAGGATACAGTTCTCAGACACAGTGGGAATAGGAGTTAGGTTGATTAGTAAAGGGCAAATTATAAAAGGTTCTGCAGCACCAAGGGTTGCTGCCACTGCAGAGAGCCCTGTGTGCGTTACAGAGCAGACCAGATTTGGATGGTTGCCCTCCTAGCTGCTGCAAGCACAAATACCCGTTTTCATCAGCTTCTGAAGGAAAAATTGGCTCCCATAGACACCCATTTCTAAGAGTGCAGGCTGCAGCACAGGAAATGCAGTCATGTTCAAGCCTTTTCCTCTGTTCAAGTCCACATGTTCAGTGTCCTGTATTGTTTGCTGCATACTCACTATCACTTTGATGTTCTTTGGGGGTCCCCAAACTGACCTTTTCCTATTTGCCTGAAGAGAATCGTCCTGTACAAAATTCACCACAGAGAGAGAATTAAGAACCAAAACAATGCTCAGAGAGAAAATCAAGAACTAAAATGGCAGAAGCAATCTGCAACATTGTCTATGGGGCTCAAAGAATCACTGGAGAGATGGCAGAGGGCCAAGGGGCTAGGAGGGTGGTCTAACAAAAGACTAAAAATGCAGCAGAAGTTTAGGGTAACAAAGTTTTGTGCAAATGAGCCTTTTCCTGAGCAATGCAGAACCTCAGAGCCACAAGTCCTAGTGCTCATGCTAACCCAGCCATTACAAGCTGGAGCAGTTGCTTTGATCAAACATTTGTGCTAACATTGTTTGCAGTGAAATAAATAAGAAGCACTTCTATTTTGGTCAGAGAAGTTTATCCCAGAATAAAACTGCAGTGACATCAGTACAAGACCACAAGGATCAGAGTCTGCCAGTTTATGGAATAGTTATGATCCCACATAGACAATGTTTCCCGTGAACAGGAGTTTTCTATAATTCGTTACTAAACTTTCAAATCCTTAGAAGACTGACAGTAAATCCTTTCTATTTATTGTTAGCTCAAGGTCAGCTTTGCTGAGTGTTTATCCTCTAGAACATTCTCTCAGATGAGATTGGACAAAACAGCTGGTAAATAAACCGTAAAAACATCATGTGCACCCTCAATGCATCATGTGCACCCTCCAAAAGCTCACAGTTTCATGGTTGCATTCACAGCTGCCCCAGTATGATGCAGCTTTTCTGACTTTCTGTTTCTATACATCTGTCATTAACTAAGTGCCTAAGATTAAGCTGATGGCTCTGCCAGTGGTTTTCTCTAAAACAGGAACAACCCTTTGTCATGGACTGACATAAAGGGATGTGGGATTCCCAAGCAGACAGATTCCAGGCTGCCTAAATGGGCAACACAAGTCCCAGGTGGACACCAGAGCTCAGGTCCGGCACAGGTTTCAGCAGTCAGGTGAACACTAAAGGCTTTGCATTGCACCAAGATCTGCTAACACAGATGGGATCCAGGAAACCATTGCTGACATGAAGGAAGATTTGGGAATTTTTCATCAGCAGGATGGTGACTGCAAGTTTTAGAGCTGTACTGCTAATGATAATAGGGTGAGGAAGTCGCTGTAATGTGTTATAAACAAGTCTTCATATTGCAGTTATTCTCCCATGAACTGAAACTCTTTTTAAGGAACATTATTGTTCCATATCATTCCTGGTGTTTTCCAACAGTGTTCAGAGGAAATGACTGGCTTTCTGAGTGCCAGATCCCAGGGTATAAAAACAATGGGGGGCCATATTAAAATAAAAATTAAAAATAAAAAAAAGGAGTAACATTTTTCAGGCAGCCATCTGACTTGCTACAAAAGCCCCTTCAACCCTCCTGATGTTCCTTGCTAGGGACTGGGATTTGCAATAATACCAGTAAAGTCAGAGCGTTTCAGACAAAAGTTCATCACTGTTTTCAAACAAAATACTCACTGTAGTCAGATCAGACTTTTCATTTTGTTTTCTGCACTCTCTCCTCCATGTTTCAAGCATATTTCTAGGTAGAGCCCTTTCCTGACCGTTCAGGTTATTCCTAGATTTTTCTTTCAAGGAGTGGGTAGCATTTCAGTAGGCTGGGCTCACTTGCTCAGTCACAACAAAGGAAAATAAAAATAACCAGCTGAAAAACTGAAGTTGCTGGAATGTGTAATACTCAGCATTAAAATGGCACAAAGTGCCTGCCTATTTATAGCTCTTGTTTTGAGAAAGAGTGAGACACACTTTGGGCACAATTGGTCACCCAGGAAAACGCGTGGCCTTGCATTCTGCATGTGAAAGACTTTTTGTTTGTTGCAATACCAGTAATTTCCCAGGAAAATGAGGTTTATTCAGCATTTTGTTTATCTCTTTTATTCAAGAAAATGCCAGATTTGACATGCCAGTTTGGTTGCTGAGTAAAGACTCAGATGACTAAATAAAACTCAGTGTTTGCTGCAATTCAGATATATTCACATATCTTCATCATTAAATCTTTTCTAAGACATATATGCTTAGCATGATTATAGAAGAAATGTATTTTTGTGTATTAAAAACCTGTAGTATCTCATTCATCAAATGATAAGACTTTGAGGAGGAAAAAACATTCTCAATTTACCAGTCAGTACCTGTATCTTTATACACTTCTTTGTCCTTATTTGATTCATGCTGAACTATAGTCAATAAATTATGAGTTTCTCTCTTTCTTTCCATGCTTCACCTAATTTTTTGTTTTGTTTTGCTATTCGGTAGAAGGTAGGAACAAACAAAATGTCAGAGAGCAAAACAACTGGAGAGAAATAACAAAACTGCTGTTTGCAAGAAATAGAAGAAGGCTTTGCTGTAAATAACAGACAGAAGACATATACAAAAAGACAGCACTCTCAGTAGCAGCCCAGAGATTTTTTGATGTTGTGTTTAAAAGTAAGCCAAACCTTACTGTGCACCACGTGGACTGACAGCAGACAAGCATAAATAGTAAGTGCACTTTAAATAATAAGTAAATAAGAGTTAATAAAAACTCATTCTGTGAACTGAGGACCACAGGAAACTCCCTGTCAGGTCAGAAGGTCATCTGTCTCAAACCTCTGTCTCCAGCAGCAGCAGCAACAGGAGATGCTGGTTAGGAAGAGCACATGAGCTGAGCCCTGCAGATTCTTCTCCTCATACTCCCCAGTACTCCCAATTCCTGGAGCAGAGGCCAAGAGGGTACTTTTCTGTCTATTCCCTTCAGCATGTCCCCATATGGAAAAAGAGCTAGAGACTGTCCATGCTTTTTGAGTCTGAAACCTGTAATCACGACAACAAAGGTAGCATCAAAAATGGGGGAAAGTGCAGTAGAAAAATGAAGGGGAAAATATTCTAAAAAGATTCTGAAGTGAGCACAGCACTGCAACAAAACAAAACAAAACAAAACAAAAAAAGGAAACAAAAAGAGAGAGAGAAAAAAAAAAAGAGAAAGAAATTCTGAACAGAAGCCAAATAATAAATGTGGTCCTGTGGACCCATTAAGGTACATTAATGCGGCCACTTTCCCATCTGTTCCCTGAAGTTCCAAACCAAAAAAAAGTCATCTGCATTCTTATTGTGTGAAACATTAATCTATTGAATTAATCTGGAGAAAATGTATCTATTTTATCCCTGGAGGGATTTTGTTTTGTTTTGATAGGGTTGCATACCATGGATTGTAGCCCATTGAGGCCACAGATAAAAAACATGTGAATAAAAAAATAACAAATGAAACAAATAAATAATGACTACATGCTATTTCTTTTCGTCTAACAGAAATATCTTTCAAATAACTGCAATTTTTTTCTGTTGTGTTGAGAAGACTAGCAATTTACACTAACAAAATTGGCACAATAGCCCTGGGAATCCTTATTTTTTCATGAACAATATACAATGACAAAATTTAAAGCAAAATCTCCATGTTCTTAAACTCTGATAAAACTCTCAACTATGAAACAAAATTCCTTGTGCCAGTATCACAGAGAGAAAAGCTCATGCCTGACCTTGTTAAGCAAAAATATCTAAAATGTTCTTTGCAATTTCCTGAGACAGTAATTCCCGGATCCTTGGTATTGCAAAATTCCCTTGTGTTACCCCCTAATTATGATAACTCATTTAGCTCACTATGTTGATGCAACCAACTCCTTGCAGCAGTGACAAAATTTATTTCTAGTGCCTCTAAAACATATTTAAGATCACAGTGTTCAATACCATGACATAAATGTAGCCTAGAAACATGGCTGTTGTACTATTTAGCAAAGTTGTGTTCATGTATGTGTTTCCACTTAGGGCTAATCTGTATGATTTCCATTAGGTGGAAAGCCCTCTAGTCTCCCTAGATGCCCCACCAAAACTGGCACACACTCCCTGCAGAGAACAAATCTCTAACTAGCCAGTTCCAGGGAAGATGCGGCATTTCTGTAGCTCACACGGAATGTTCTCCCTATCTCCTGTTGTGGTTCTGTTTCTGTGGCTGATAGAATGTATCATCTTTTTTACCCATTTCTTTACAAAAGTACTTCCCAAGCTGTTCATTATTTAAACTGCAACCTCACATGTGATTAGGGCACAGGACTGTGAGTCAGGCAGTTTCCTCTATAGTTATAGTCTGGCACCCAGCATTTTCCTGCAAAAGGCAGTCACAGCATCACAGAATCACAGACACAATCAGGCTGGAAAAGACCTCTGAGATCATCAAGTCCAACCTCTAAACACCACCGTGTCAACTGGACCAATGCACTGAGTGCAGCCTGTTCTTAAACACCCCTGTTGATGGTGGCCCCATCACCTCCCTGGGCAGCCCATTCCAAAATCTGATCACCCTTTCTGTGAAGAATTTCTTCCTAATGTCCAACCTAAACCTCCCCTGGCACAACTTAAGGCTATGTCCCCTTGTCCTTTCCCTAGCTGCCTTGCAGAAGCAGCTGATCCCCAATTGGCTACAATCTACTTTGAGAGATTTGTGTCCTGAGTGTTTTAAGAGCACTTAAAGCATCATTGGAAAAGTTATCAATAAAAATAGGCTTATTATAAAAGCAACAGCACAACAAAGTTTGTTGGTGAGGTTCATTCCACTACTATGCTGTTTACAGAGCTGCAAGAGAGTGGGCTTTAGTCTTAATAATGTTTCCTTCAGGCCACTCTTGAGGTTGGAAAGTTTCTTTGGAAGTTTGAAAACTCCTTCCAGCCTTTCTCATGGATGGATGTCATACTGGCCAACTTTCAGTCACCTGGAACCTCCTGATTTTGCCAGGACTGATGATAAATGGTGGAAAGCAGCTTAGCGAGCTTTTCCAGTACCCTTGGATGAATCCCACCTGATCCCATAGATCTGTGAGCATCTAAGTGGCACAGCAGGTCACTAACCACCTCTTCCTGGATGTCAGGGGATCCATTCTGCTCCCTATCTCTGTCTACCAGCTCAGGAGGCCAGCTGCCCTGAGAATAACCACTCTTACTGTAGAACAGTGAGACAAAGAAGGCATTAAGTATCTCAGTCTTGTCTTCATATTTGGTAACTATATCCCTGCCCCACACACATCCAATAAAGAACAGAGATTTTTATTGCATTTCCCTTTTTTTTATTATTTTTTCTATTTATAAAAACATTCTTTATTATCCTTTCATAAGCGGTCAGATTCAGTTCTAACTGATATTTTCCCTCTAATTTTCTTTCTGCATGACCTAATGACATCCTTAAACATTTCCTGAGTCATCTGCCCCTTTTTCCAAATATGATACACCTTCTTTTTTCCCCTGAGTTCTTGTGAAAAGCTCCCTGCTCCACCAGGTCAGTCTTCTTTACTGCCAGCTGATGTTTCAATGTGTCTATTCCTAAAACACAGAGTGTTCATACAGGGGTTTATGAAACATGCCTTTCCCACAGGTATCTTTAAGTTAGAAATGCTATAAAGTGATTGCATACCTTTGATAATATGACTTCAAAATGAAAATATATTTATATTAATAATGGTGCCATCCAGTGCTTTTCTGCTTCTTATTAAATTTATTTTGATATATTTAGTCTGTTTAATTTTAAATTTGAAAGCATCCTCTTCCAACTGTTCATAAATTATATAATTAGGGTTTAAATTTTTGACAAACCGTCAAGTAAATTGGAGCATTAAGTTTACTTATAGAGATTTTAATTGGGTGTATTTGTGCTTCCTCTTACTGAAAATCTTTAGAGCTGCTGTAAATCAACACACATCAATTTACTTTTGCAGCAGATCTAAATTTGAAGTTACTAACTTATAAAAATGTCTCTATCAAAAAAGAAAAAAATCCCTTTTCAATCTAACTCACTTCCTTCTGCAATAACTTACCTAACACAGGTATTGCAGGGAAGTTCTGAGATATCGCGCCTGCATGACCAATACAAAAATATGATTTCCTCTGACAACCTAATTAACTATCTCTGTGGTGATATGGCAGTACTATGAAGAAATCAGCAGATAAGAAGAGTACTCTCTTCACTTTTGCATAGCAAAAGTGTAACTTCCGGAATTCAAG
>PYHW01010767.1:5129023-5203355 GCA_013186435.1 Turdus rufiventris
GATGGGAGCCGTGCCTGGCCCGGTGCTGGGCTGTGCTCTCCTGGCCTGTGCCAGCCGGAGCGATGGGAGCCGTGCCTGGCCCGGTGCTTTGCCGGTGCTGGGCAGTGCCATGCCCGTGCTGCACTCTGTTCTGCTGGCCTGTGCCAGCCGGAGGGATGTGAGCAGTGCCATGCCGGTGTTGGGCCGTGCTTTCCTGGCCTGTGCCAGCCGGAGGGATGTGAGCAGTGCCGTGCCCGTGTTGGGGTGTGCTCTCCTGGCCTGTGCCAGCCGGAGAGCTCTCGGACGCTCCGGAGCTCTTCGCTCGCACAGCGCTTCCCTCCGCCGGGAAAGTGATTCAGCGCAGGGTGCGGGCTGGGATGGGGAGGGGGAAACACGAGTGAGTGTTTTAAATCTTGTAAGCCGACAGATCAGGCCGGCTTCCTGCCCAGGATACTGGACAAGACAATCCCTAGGAAAAAAGGCACGTGAATCAGGCTCCTGCTCAGGTCCTTTAGGGCTGTGTTGCCAAAAAAGTGAGGTGGCGGGACTGGCTGAGCTTGGCGCTGAGAAAGTTGATTCTGGCTTTGGTCTAGAGGATTATTTAATTCCTTCTCCGTTCACTCATCAGGTCAGAACCGATCCTTGTGCTTTTCTTTATGAAATTGTGTGCTTTGCTTTGCACACCCACATACACACAATGGGAGGCTGCATCGTTAAAGACTTAGACTAAATACGAAAATTCCTTTGTGTTGCAGGAAACTGAGTATTGTCTTAATTAATGCAGTCGTGTGTATGTTTACCTTCCTGCCTTGTAAGAATGCATGTATTTGCACAGTTCAAAAACAAGTGGTTTGAGCAGTTTTACTATTTTAGAAAAGCTGATCTTTCTCCTGAAGATACATATCTGAGTTTTGCAGTTTTCTCCAAAAGTGTTATTAAAAGTTCATACCGTAAAAAGTTGAAGAAAGTAGGAAATCTTGCATTGTGGCTTGACTGAAAAAACAACAACTAAAGTCTAACAAAACAGCAGTTGACATTATCCCCACAAATGAAGTCTGTGACTTCTCTTAATAAAAATAATGATATTTACTTCATATTGTTTATTTATAGCCCAAAAGCTATTTTGTTTTCAATGTCATTATTTAGATTAGCTGCATCTTCCTGTTCTTTGTGTGCTTCCCTGACTGTCTCATAAAGATAACTCCTTTGTTCTGGTAAACTGCTGTTTGAGAGCAGTACCAAAATACACAATTACATGTTGAGAAAAGAAACAGAGTCTGGGCTTTTAGACGCAGTAAGAATGGCATTTGCTACTCAAAACAGAGAGCAGTGGTTTGGCATTGGGTTACAGGGAAGAATGTAGTTTCTTCCTTGTGCTCTTCCCTTAGGAAGAGCACTGAACTCAATTTCCCTTTAAGTTTGTGAGCAACAGAAATGTGGTGGTTTGCTGTTTTTCTTGTATGTGAGCTAATTGTTTTAAAATGCACTTGAAACCTAAGCTCGAATGTATGAGGGTTTAAATCACACATGTGAATCACATGCATATCACCTACAAAAAGCAGAAGCGCAAATTACAGTTCCTAAAAGAAAAAATACTAAAGCAGATCCTGACATTTTGATGAGGAACATATTTTGGAAGCTCCTGTCATGGGGCAAAGCCATGTGTCTCTCTCTATGTCTACATATCCATAAGATTTTGGTGTTGTCTCCCCTTTCTTATCCTCAACTTCCCACAGCTGTCTAATAGCAATAGCCAAATTCTGCCATAAGGGCAGTCAGTGGCTGTCTGAGTTTCCAAAGCCTGTTCAAGAGAGGGATTTTATTAACCCAGCATGAAGTCCTGCGGAATGCAAAACCCATGAAGGCAAATGCACTGAGTGTTTTAGCAAATGGTAAAATAGGCTCTGGCTTAATCCCTACTTCATCTTCTAAGAACTCTTTCCTGGACTGCATTTTCTGTATAGTTTCCTCTGCCGCCATCCTAATGCAAGAGGTTTTATTATAGATTCTGTCTGGTGTTCCTTTATCCGAGGGCAGCTCCCCACTCTATGGCATGTTAACTCTTTAACTCTTCAAGAAAATGATCCAAAAAGCATGAAAAGAACTGAGGTGTCACCCGTTTCTTGTTTGATAACAAAAACAGTTGGCATATAGAACCTGATTTTCCTCTGAAGTCAGCTGCTTAAATTACGTGGAGCTCTAATGCAATCTGTACTTGAGATGTTTATCAATGAGAATAGAATCTGTCTTGGATATCAGCCTTTGATTTTATAAACTTCTGACCAGTTCTCTGTCGGCTTAGGAATTCAGATATTTAATTTTCCTTCCTCTCATCATAACATTTCATTTGCTTTAGGGTGATGTCCTCTTCATATTAGAATAGCTCCACTCACTGGAGTCAGGCTTGGAGGTGTCTTCCAGCTGTTTTCTCTTGCAAAAACTTCCACTTTGGAAACATTCTAATCTGAGTTTTCTCACAAAAAGTGGAACCTAATGCAATCTCAGCCAGCATTTAATTGCACCACTTCCCACCATTTAAAAAGACACTGGTAGAAGAAGGAAAGGTTTAAGTAACCATCAGGAACCGCTAAACAAATGAGTAATTTTAAACACTCTTGACAACCCAGATACACAGCTGAGAAGCCCATGTGCACGAAAGGTAGCACAACAGATGCAGCAGAACACTTGGAGCCATAGGATCCATATTCACACACAGCTCTCGCTGGCATCCTGTGTGCATTTCTAAAACACACTGCCAACATCAGGGTCAGCATGAAGTATGGCAGCTGCAAGTATTTCGTTTCCTAAGCCTAGTGGGTATTCACCCCATCATAAGCTAGGGGATAGTAGCTGGCGGGCTGTAAGGAGAGCAGGAGAAAATCTGCTTTAATTGTTTTGACTGGAGGATGCATTAGTGTGCAGTGAAGGAGGATGGAGAATTCATAGAAGTAATGAAGAGGAGAGTGAGATGAAAGCTTGACTGCATAGCAATGCCATCACCAGTTTGCAAAGGAGAATGCTAGCTTCCAAATGTAGTGCTGGATAACATCAATAAAGTGGTTAAGAGAAAGAACCAGAGATTCCACCCGTCCTCCAGAGCAAGAGCTCATCAGGGGGACCAAAGACAGTGATGCTTAATTATCTTTGCTTCAGTTACCCATATAGTTCAATTCTATCTTTCTCGATTTGCTGCATCTTGCAGACTTGTTTAACCAGTACTATACATGAGCTGGGGTGAGCCCTGAAAACTCTGCTGTTGACTTTCCTAGAGCTCCAGGAGAATGGTCCAGACAAACCTTCCTTTAATTCTGCTAATGTAACTAGCAAGTTCATTTTCCGTTTTTCTCATGGGATATTAAGGTCTCTTTCCTTAGCTTGCCATCTGCTTTTAGGTGCATTTTATAAGCATTTATAGCACTCATATCTTTTTATTGTTATTTATTGCTTGTGAGAATGAGGTGTTGGGGAGATCTCTGTTTTGTTTGCCTGGCAGTCAGTCTAGCTCTACAGCATACGAGTATAGTGGGAACGATTCCTGTTCTTTGTTGCAACCCCATCCCTCTTTTTTAATCCTGTTTATTAGTACCAGTACCAAAGAACCCAGAATATTCATCCCACTATCCCTGTCAATACAGATCCTGTCTCAGTGCAAAGGTGAAAGTGCTGATTTATGTTACATAATGGTCAACTTTGGCTTCCTCATTTCAGAGAATGAAGGACTTTGTAGCTGTGCACAAATACCGCTCCTGGATTATATAGACGAAAAGTGGGGCCAAGGCCATATGTCTTTCTCACATCCCCTTTTTATCCTGTTAAGAGTAGCTAGGAGGAGTTATTCCTGTGCTCAAAGGAAACAGGCATGACCTCTATGCCAAATGGCCAGTGAGTTCTCTAAGGTAATTATGCAATTAGGGGAAGACAAAGCATTCCTAAGTGAGTCATGCTGCAGCTTTCCTTGACTCCACTATGATAACCAGTGTGTTCCTCGGTTTGCTACCAGCACATCTACCAGCAAAGAATGCATCCTGCACTGCAAATCACAATGTTTTCACGGCAATGAGTGGCTGTGTGCATGAAACAAGAATTAGGGGAAAGAAAAAGCATGTTCATAGGATTTGTTCCGGCAGAGTGGGGTGAGAGCAGCTTTTAAAGGTCTCATCAAGCTTTTCATATGTGGAGTAACCTTTTCAATCAATAATCACGCAAAGAGCAGGATATGTACTACCAAACCTAGGATCTTGCTACATAAGTAAAGAACAAAGTAGATGTCAGCACTATTGATCAAGAGCCCTTGTTACTTTCTTCCCTTGCCGACTGCAAGTCTGGTACTTCCAGTTGTTTCAGAGAAACGCCTTCCCAATCTCTTTGCATTCAGTGTGTCTCCCTCCTCCTACTGTCAGGGCGGTGACTTTCAGACACACATCACTAAACCAGAGAGTCAAAAAAGAACAGGAATATTTTCTATACTGGTTGAAAAATACTGTGTGGATTGAGTTACTGGCTGGCAACTTCCAGGATCCCTGCTCCTCAAGTCTAAGACTTGCAGATTTGGAGCTGATAGTCAAGTCATTACACTGGACAAGCATGTCACCAGATTGTTTTGTAGGAGTCATTCCTCCTTGCAAACCCCAAGATACTACAGATACATGTCAAGGTGAGGTAAAGTGTCCTGAAATAATTCCCTGGATGGAATACAACTGCAGGAGGAGTCTTTATGCACCAAAATTTGTCTTGTGACAGGAGGAGCTATGTGAACAGTTCAGGTTTTATCCGAACAGAAGCAGATTTTATCACACTGCAGTAAGGTCTGTATGCCCTGAGGCCAGGTGATCTGGGTTGGATTTCTGTCAGTGCTGATTGAGCAGCTCCCCTGCTCAGTTGTATACAAGTGATGTCAAGAATGTCTTCTTGGTGATGCAGGATAAACAACCTTAACTATTTTAGATGTTTATCTCACTCTATCATAAACTTCCCCAGAGACAAAAATAAAAATCTGGCTCCTTTTCCACAGTAAATCTTGACATGATTTGGGCTTCTTGCAGTAACTTGGACTCCAAAGCTATGAATTTAAAATTTTAAAGTGTACTAAATGTGGTAAAGAAAATCCCACAAATCAGTAGCCTAGAAAAAAACAGCATTGGCACCAGCTGCACAAAAAATAAATTTTGTGTAAAAAATAACCCTTGTTACAACTTACAGAAGCTTTCTAAAATATGATTTTTAAAATATATTTTATAAATGCTAAGAATGATAATTCATAATAAAATATTTACCGGGAGGATGCATATAAGTAAGTCAGACAATTATAGACACGCTTTTCCTGTAGGTTTTAGAAATACTTACAGCAAGTCCTCTGGGAGTCACACTGAGGAATGTAGTATTTATAGCCAGTTCCTCATGTTATGGTTGAAACTAGAGTTGGCTTCTCTGGTTTCTTTTTAGTTTGGTGCTCCTGCTGCTCTCCCTGGTACCTCCATATGTAGAGCTAATGTAAAACATCTGGGATTGTCCCTTTGATCGTTTTGTTTGGTTGAGCATTTAGCCAGCTTCCCCATTCATTTTCAACTAAGTCACTTATCTCTGATTACCGAAGGGTTGGAGCTGCCTGCAAAAAGTGTAGGACCTGAGAGCCCTGCATGCCCTACACAGACATGTTCAGATTGCATCTGGCAGCCTGACATCACCAGCATAACAAACTGCCAGGAATCCACTACCTTAGTGTTGCTTTTGCACAGGAGATCATAATAATTCAGTGCAAATGTGTGGAAAATGTGCAGAGGCAGCAACTGCAAGACACAACTATGGAGTACTAGTAAAAGTACTTAGCTAGAAGAAGATCTGAAAAGCATCTGGTTTGTGCTATACAAATATAGAATCACATCCTGAAATGGTGTGGGGTATCCACAGCAAACATTCAAGCTAACATCCTGGATTTCAGCTAACCACAGTAGAGCAGCCATTTGGCCCACTGAGATGCTTAGCTCCAGCTGGCCAGGCGGCACAGCAGAGCCAGCCCAGCTGGCAGCACATCTGCCAGAGGGGCAGGACCATGCTCTGTGCAGCCTTCAGGTACCACCATGCTGGGTGCATTCAAAGGGCACAGGAGAGGAACCCAGAGAATAGTGCCCAGAGTCCCATCCCAAGGTGGTGACTGAAGCAAAGCATCCTACCTAGCATTTTGGCCCTCCTTTTCCTGGCTCCTACTTTCTCTCAGTGGAAATCAACTCATACCACCCTGGTCTTCCAAGTTCTGTCTGAGTGCTAGGGACTCAGGGAGACAAAAAAAAAAATAAGGGGGTGGGAAGGAGAGGGAAGCAAAGGAGGACAGGAGAAGGACCACACTCTTAGGTGTATTACCTGATTCACATCCTTGTGTGCAAATAAAAGGATCTGGAGCCAGAAAAGAAATAACTCATAAATGTTGTTTTATGGTGGGGAAATTTACGGCTGGGCCTCAAGTCTCACCAAACACATGGGGTTTGGAATGGCATTTAAATAGTGATTTTGAAGTCAAAACATGAAATGGTTTAAAAGACAGGTTGTTTGAAAAAGTGTGCTATTATCCTGAAGGACTATTTCATCAGAGATCAGCAGAAGTGCTTGAGTTGGCATCCCTTGTAATTAATGCAAGGAAAAGATTGATGATCTGTGAGGGATCCCTCATTTCTGTAATTCATTTTTTCCCCTGCCGTATCTTAACTTTCCAGACACTGTCAGAGTCTCTGAGGAGAGTGGAATAAACACTGGAGCAGGGAGCCTTTTATCAGCTTGTTCGTTTAAAGGCAGTTATGTTGTCTTATTCAGGATGCTGTGTGTAATGCTCAGCTACTGTAAGTCTGGGGAATTTTCAGATGCATAAAATCTTCCAATTTGGGATGGACATATGTTGGATGCTTAAGCAGAAGGCAGCTGAACAAAGGAGAGGTAGAAATGTCTGCTACTAAATGTTACTGTTAATGAATTTCCACCCGAGAACTACACAAGCCTTTTTAAAATCTCTTGGTGCAGAAGGTCCTCTGAGCAGATAATGAGCAAGATAATGACCATAAGGTTTTTTGTAGAGTCTAGAAGAGCCCTACCAGAGAGAGACAGAGGAGAACAAGTATATGTGGAGAACCATATATATGGAGCCAGGGAACTGTGTTTTAAACACCTGTGCATGAAACCTCAGGACATCAACCACCAGGTTACTCTCACAATTTGCTGCCAGAGATGGATGAAGCTCTAGAGCTGTAGGTCTTCATAATTTACTAGAGCTAATAGAAAAACCCTAGATTTCAAATGGTCAGATTTGGGAAGGGCATAATAAATATATAAAGGCCTGAATTTGACTCATCAAATTAATAACTAATTAATTGGTTAGTAATTTGCCAACTACACCCCTGCAGTCTGCAGATAGACAGACTGTGAGCTAATCAATACAAAATATAGGCATGGAAGTGGAGAGCCTCCTCATCATCAGTTTGTCTCTCTGGCTAATGAGAACTCAGAACAAAATATCATCCTTGTTTTCTGGCCCAGTAATTATCATACCTAGTGGTCAAGAGGGACTTTAGAAGTGATAATGACACATCCTTTTTAAGGTTAACCTTAGCATAAGAGCAAGAACTGGATGGTTGTAGCATTCACGCTAACATGAGCTAGTCCCTTTTTTCATTCTGATTTAATAAAACATCAGCAATAAATCATGCAATGAAACATCAAGTGGCGTCTGGATCTTGTTTGTACATATAGACTGAGTTAATGGACACTTAGGTGTAGTAATAGAGGTTTTACCTCTGAATTTACTGGGAATGGAATCAAGTCATCAGAACTCACATCTTTTTGTCAATAATTTTGCTTACAGGGCACGATCTCATTATGCTATCTCCGGTCTCAAGTCAGGCTGACTTCTTTAATAGAATTCTTACAGAATAGGGCATCAGTATGAAGTCTTAGTTAATTAAAACACAGCAGTGACTAGGCCTGTCTTCTTTTTGCAATACTTCCCTCCATTACTCAAATATTTTGAAAACTTGAGTTCTAAATATTTATCTGGATGTATCTGAGATGATTATAAAATCTTTGCTGTAAATACAGGTGAAACATGGAGCAGGGGGCCCTAGGGCATTCTCCAAAGATGCTTTTTAGGCTCAGCCTTCCTTGTCCACTTTCTGGGGCTGATGGTGCCAATGTGGTGCATGTGCAAGGAAGTGAACAGAAACAGTGAACTTATCCTGGTGAACAGAGACAAGGGAAGCCTTTGTACTCAAGGATTTTAAACTGCAAGGGCTCACTTTTGGAGAGATAGTGGGAAGAAGGATGTCAGGACAGCCTTCCAAGCAAAGGAAAGAGGTCTTTCAAGTACATGGGAGTCTTGTTGCCTGCCGATACAATAGTGTCTGCCTCATATAAGGTCCTTCTTACATCTTCCACTCAGAGGATGCATTTCACCCTGTGATCTTCTGCAATCCTTTGATGCTGCCTTGTTTGCTTGCTTTCTCCCCGCTTCCTTTCTTTCGATTAGCAAAAGCAATTGACCCATGAGAATTTAACATCACTAGTAATGTGAATTTTCCAGAAGTACTCATTTATTCTAATTCACCTGTGTGTATAGAATATGTGCAAACCCATAGATGGAGCATGAAGTTTATGGTTACCCACATGCCACTGACAATTCACAGAATATATGGCAAACATGAGAATTACTTGTCCCACAAGTCAAATATTAACTGGAATTTTCTTCAAGCATATTTGTTCAAACCATCTGTGCCTCTGACAAAGAGTAGCAATTAAAAATAAACAAACAAGAGAACCTATGTCAATTTTTGAAAAGCCTTCTTCACCATACAGGACCTCCATGTTCTGTATTTAAGAAGCACACCACATATTTTTGGGAGAGACATTGATTATGCAGCTATTTTGTGTGGTCAAAATGCATTTCATCCTTAATGGACTCCATCTCTTATGCCTTCTTTTAACTACTAAATTTGTTTTACAAGATTTAGCTAACCCTGGCCTGAAGTTAACTGTTCCACATTCAGCAATGCAGTAAGATCATGCAAGCCAAAACAGCTTGCTTCAGTCTACTCTGAACACAAGTAAATCTGCAGTTAATTGCCTCTCATGTCATGCAGCAATGAATCACTAGTTTTAAGTAACCACGCATTTGTACACGGAGTTTAACACTTAGTGCTACCAAGAGTTCTAAAAGATACAGTTAAGTTGTAATTGTCAGAGGTAACTTTCTCCTCCTTACATGAAATTTCCTGAAGTAAGAAAGATTGTATTGCTTTTTTTGTTTCAAAGTATTTTTTTTTGCTCTGAGATACAGGACACTGGAACTTGTGTGCTATCAGTATTTAGGCCCAGCTGTAATGTCTGTATTCTGCTGAAAATCTGCATTACAGGCAAAAAAAACCCAAATAAAACAATGAAAAAAAAAAAAAAAATCCAAAGAGATTCAGTCTGACATCATGTGGTCTAACAGCAAGGCAATAAATCTGTGGCTTTAGTGGATATCAAGATCACCACGTAATGACTGCACACAGGAATTCAGAACATACTTTCATGGGGTGGCTGCGAGCAAATCTGACCTCCCTCTGCCTGTGTCCAGGAGCTGTAGGGCCACGTTAGCACAGAGATTTGCCCAAGCCAAAAAACAGCCATGCACTACCTCAGCTGCTGGCTTCTGGTCCTGGGGAGCCCATGGCCAGCCCACTGACACGGCTGTAGCAAACTTGGAGGTTGGAATTCAAAGTGTTTGAACTAAGGTTTCAGGACTGATAAGGAAAATAAAAAAAAAAAGTGTATGTGTTTTTCTGAACAGGCCACTCTGCTGATTAATAGGTTAGGCTGGGTATTTTCAGGTTGAGGTACATAAACAGGTATAAAGTTACACTGCATTTTTCTCCAATACGTTGCAGCCTGGAAGGGAAGCTTTACCCAACTTACTAGAACCATAGGAGAATGTCTTGTTCTTTTGTGCAAATCAGATTCCTACGAGGGAAAAGCTCCTGAAAAAGGAGTGCTGCTTGTGAAACTCACTTATAAAAGCTTATTGGCAGCAATATGAAAGTATTCATCATCTGAATCCCTGTAGACTCCAGCAGAACAATCAAGGGTACAGCAGGGAATCCAGCACTAGTTCTGATGAATAAATTTAAAGAAGATTTTACATTTTTATTAGGTTAGATTTTTTTTTCCCTTTAACTTAGGTAATTCTTCTGAAGAGCAGAGTTCTGATTTTCTGGGAGAGTAGAGCTTAAAAAAATCTTCTATTTCTTAAACAAGAATGAGGACAGTCAGCATCTGAATACCCATTAGAATCTCCTTTCTAATTAAATTTCATCAGCTGGATCAGAAATATGATGATGTTCAGAAATTGCATTGATCCACATTCAAACACTGTAAAAATAAGGTTTATAACCTTTATTCTTGAGCTGCCAGTTCAGCCTTTGGTTTCTGAATCATTTCATGGCATTGATTCAGTGCTTCAGTTATGCTGAAAAAGGCATTGACCACTGCAAAAGTGGGTGGAAAAACATCATTCAGCAGTCAGCTGGGTATATCTGCTGAAAGTATGTCTGTAATTTTGTGAAGGAGATGGTGTTACTAAGAACAGATTGGTTTCTGAGACTACCCTGAACCCAGCCAGCTGTAGTTAAACCCTCAAAGGCTGACAAAGTGCATTCCTAATTATATCAGTGCAGTGGATGGCTAGATTAAGTTACTTCCTTTGAGACTACTGGTGATGAGTTTCCATCACTGGGATAGATTTTATATTTCATACAAGCCAAGTAGACCTCAGGCTGTGCAACAATAGGAATGACCCAAATTCTGACATTGTACACACCTGCAGGGCTACCCTAAAGCCCACAAATAGCAATATCACATTAATTCACTGGACATAATGATAACATTTGATAGGCAATCTTTGAAGACTTTGAATAAATTTAAACTTAGTATGGGATTAATCTTTGAAATTAAATGCATCAGTTTGCACCAGGTACCAGAAAATAACAGGAAAATCATAGACAGTGGGAAGAGTTTTTTCTGGTATCTTTAGAGAAAACACGTATTTATGGCTTTGGCCATCTTCACAGAGTGTTAAAACATTCACTGACATCAGTATACTTAAGCAGCTGATATAGGTGAAGATAATAAGCTCAGTATTTATTTTTCTGTACTTTTCTATGGTCTATATTTAGTTTAAAACCTAACTTAATACCACTTTCCATAATTTTTAACTATCTGTAAAATTACTAATTCCCTGTAATGTGGTTATAGTAGACCAAATTTACCATTAAGTGAAGATCACTTGAAAATGATGAGTAGATCTCAGGGATAAACAGTGAACAACACATCCTTACATACAATGAGAAGAGTGATATATTCTTACAGAAGGGGAGGAAACCTCTTAATCTTCAATATCAATTTCATATTTGATGAAAAGAGTTTGATCACTTTGCAGGATTGCTGTTGTGAGTTTTATACTTGGGTGACATAAGGAAAATTCCTGTTTGCTTGAGCTGACATTTCTGCCTTTTCTCACACTTAAACCATGATATCTAAAGCCGGAGGGACAACAAAGTGCTCTGTTCATGACACCTGGAAAATCCTGTTTACAGTTAGGTGCTGTGATGGGCTGATCAGATAAGTCACTCTGGAGAAGAGTACATGTTTGTTTTAACTGTTGAACTGTGGAGGCTATACAGAGTTGAATCTTTGGATTACAAATGTAATTGACATCTCATCACACTGAAAGTCAGACCTAGAACTCCTCCTGGTGACAGTAGGCTTTGAGCTTGCCTCTGAAGATCTAGATATCCTGTGTCAGCATTCTGCAACTGACTTTGTATCTTTTAATATCTGTTGCAGTTCTTCTTTTTTGTCATTTATCCTATTCCATTCTTTTATTTAGAAACTCCTAAATTCCACACAGGGATGAATCAGTTATTGAATTTCTCTGTAATTGCATTTCTACTCCATCCACTTTGTGCATTTATTGGACTTTGATGAAAAACAATGAACTTAGCCAAAAACTACTGAGCTACACAGGAAAGATAATTGAGTGGGGCAATTCTGTAATGGTCACTCATGATGGAAAAATTTAGCAAGTTCAATGGCATATTTTTCCTTTTAGATTCATCACAGTCACTTTTTTGGATTGCTCTCAGAGATATATACTTACAAATGGAAATATTATCACAAGTTAGCACTGGACCCAAAATCCAAACAAAACAATGAAGCAACACAGACTTTCCTTCCTATTCTGATTGCATCACTGGAACCACTGCCTAATAAAGGGATTTTGTTTGAAAAAACTTCCTTCTGTGTTTTTTTACAGTGCTGTGTGTCTGCATTCCTGTTCATTTGTATGCTTGATTAGCTGAAATCAAATACAACGATGCAGATCTCCAAGTGAGCAATACTAACAGAAAAAAAATTCTACGTTGCAATCTTCATGGGAATTGCTGTGCAGAAAGTAAAAGAGCTGATGCAAAATCATATTTTTCCTTCATCTTATTTTGTCATTTTGCAAGAGAAGTTTGCTTCTAGGGGACTTCAGATAGTCTTGTGAACAGGTAAACAAAGGATGTACTGTTTGTGTCTCTGCCTCATGCACAGCTGTCTTCTGGCCAGCAGCTTGAAAGACACAGCTAGATTTTAAGAAATTCTGTAAGTATTAATTGTGGGATTTTTTTCCCTCTACCTGTGATATTTTGTGTGGTTTTGGTATTGCTTTTGACTTTTGCCGAGGTGGTCTTTTGTAGTTTTGGAATGAGTCCTGTAGATTTTAAGAGCCGGGAAAGTATTTTGATTTTTGCAAGTGATGTTGTATCTTCTGGAAATGAATCATTGAATTGATCCTCATTATAGACATCAATTGAAATTAATAGAAATATGCAGTTATATCATTTTTAGGTGCCTAAGATAAGAAGATTGGTGGAGATTTATGTCATCCTATCTGTATATTCAGAATGTATCGCTTATGAAAAGATAAAAGAAAATAATACAGCACACATCTGAACCTAAAGCAAGAGAACTTCCAATCATTTATGGAATCTAAAGGAACTTAGAAGAAAAGTCAAAAGTTACGGGTAAAGTGGCAATTACTTAGCAAAATAAGAAATGCATAAATAAAAAAGAAAACGTACCTAAGATCTACTTTTATCCTACAAGTGCCTCTTGCTAGGTAGTTGAGGGATATTTTTGCATTTGCCTTGTTGTTGACAAAATCTTGGCTAGTCATTCTTTGAAAATGGGTAATATTTGACAGCACTGGAAGAGATCTTGCTGAATAGATATGCTTTTCCATTACCGAGTAGTAAAGTGAAGGATAGACTAAAAGCATGATGAAGGTAGATGAAAGCTCATCAAAATTCTTTAGCTGAGGCTTATTCTTGAATTCAGTGTTTTGTTTTGATGTGGTGCTTTACTTAAATTACTGATTTAATCATGCACTTGTTGAAATTAAAGCTGTTGAAAAGTTCTGTGATTGGATTATGTGGAAAAGAATGTTTGTGACTAGAATATGAGTAGGGATTCTAGAAGTTGTTACTCAGAAGTTTGAACAAGTAACTGAAGCACACTTTACTGGGCGTTTTCACAAAGAAAACGTGAAAATATACATTCATAGCAGATGTGATGGCAGAAGTTTTTTGAAAGGTCAGGTCTGTACATTTCTTTGATGCAATCCTTGAAATGCCAGCAGTCAAATGATTTACTACACTGTATTTGAGTTTTGACTGCTATCCTATACAATATGTAAATAGGAAAGTCCTGCTTCCCTAGAAATTATGATAAGAGAGTAGCTTCTTGCTTAGCTGTGACTGACCTCATGCTACTATCCAATGTTTGAAATTAATATGTTTTGGATGACAAAAGCAATCAGATAGTATCTTGAATGGAAAGCCTTGACTTAGACATTTGTATTGTCTGTACCGTAGAAAATTTTATGATTTACTGTATTTTCTGGTTTACTGTATTTCTAAGTACTTTGAACATTTTTTGATGGATGGGCTGGCTTAATCTCATTGACAAGATAAATAATGGGAGCAGTTCTGTGGCTCCTCTGAGTTGCTGTAGTTGTGTGATTTTCTTTGGACACAGACTTTATCATAAACTTCCTCTGAGCAGCACTTGCTCTGTGTTTCCTGCAAGGTTTGCTGGGATTGATTTGCACATTATTCATCATATTCTGTTTCATATAGAAATGTTCTATACACAATTTTTGGGTCGCACTTTTTTTCACAGATGAACACCTGGGGCAATTAATTACATTGTCCAATTGCTTATGAAAAACAAACATAGATGACTTCTAAGCTTGACTGCAGGGTGTGCCAGGGGCTGTTCTGGGGTTCTCCTGACCATTTTCTCAGCTCATATCATTGGCTCAAAATGTTACAGTGAAGCCAGAAAACTTCCCTTGTCAGTTTTCAGAACTGCAGCTCTGCAGCAAATCTGTGGTCAGAAAGTGTAGGAGAACCAAAGAAAAACCCAGCCATAGACTTGTGTACCTCCTGCAGCTGTGACAACTGCATCTATGAGAGCACTTTCTGGAGGACACTCTAGATAACTAGGCAGTTCACAAAAACAAAATGGTCTTGTTTCAGTTTATCCTTGCTTGATCAAAAGTTATTGTCAAATTCCCACCAAACTCACAGGTACTGTCTGGCAGTCATCCATCCCCAGACTGCTTTCATTCTTTGCTGGTCTTTCAGGGCTCAGAATCACAACCAAGTTGTGATGACAAAACAAGCTGCCACTTACACTGTGAGATTTTATAATCATTTAGGGATTTGCTCTTAGTGCATGGCTAGTAAAAAGTAACTTAACCAGGCTTTTACTTCTTTCATGACAGAATTACTTTGAATTATGCCACATTTGCCATGGACTGAACTTTTACATGACAGTTCATATAGCTCAGTTGCTAATTAGGAATTTTTCCAGCAGCAGCAATAACATTATTTGCCTTAACTCTTATAATTATATTAATTTGAAACTCCTTTCCCTGGACCAAAAGAACTCCATAACTACACCTAAGAATAGAATTTTCTTGGATGATACATAGTTGTAAAATAAAGGAGCATTACTGCTTCCTCCAGTCTCCGCCACCAACTTTTGAGACAGGAAAATCTGTGTTACTGAAAAGTTCCAGGTCATGGCAGTCAACTGTCACCTTCTTACATAACAACACAGCAGTAGGAATCACCACTAAAAGCATTATCCAGTGAAGTTTAATTTATATTGGCCAATTCACTGGCATTATCATTCATCAGGCTCCACAGCACAAATAACTTTGAGAATGAAAACTCTTGAGAACACATGTTTAGTTCATCTAAAATTTCTCTCCAAGGCCAGGAGAAGATTAATGCAGTCATGAAAGCAAAGGTCTGGCGCCTCCATCAGCTCCTTTTCCAGTTGCCTGAATGCTAAAATGATCACAGAAATTTCCTCTTAAGTCTAACTGCACAACCCACACACATACACAGCTCCAATAAAATGATGACTTGCAGCCTGTGCAAGAATACCCCTAACCTGCCTGGCAGCCAGCTGGCGTGCCCTAATCCAAGCTCTGAGGCTCGGACTTGAGCCCAGACTGCTCTGCCTTGAGTCAGCAGTGCCAGCAGTGCAGAGAAAGAGGCACGTGTCCCACCTGGGCTGGAGCCCGTGTCCTCCCTGCAGCAAAGTGACTCCAGCTAGGACAGCTTCCAGTTAGGCAGCGCTCAGTTTCAAAAACATCCATGTAAAAACTGGCCTCTGCACAAATCACAAGTCTGAGGAAGTTCTGGAGATAGTTGTAACCATGCTGGAAAGGAAAAAGGGGAAAGCAGTGAGCTTGTTTGAAAAAACAAAGCGGCAACTAGAATTTGGTTTTTTTCCTGCTGCCTTCTGGCAGGTGACCTCAGAGGATGCATGAGTGCTGAACACTGCCTGGCAGCATTCTCACTTCAGTTCATTTTTAACCCAGTTTATAAACAGGCAGAAAGCTGCCTGCATTGTTCCTGCTCAACCATCCTACCTGTCCCCCATCCCCAAAAAACCTCAAGGCATTAAAATAACCTCTGATTCTCTCGAGTGCAATAGCACACTCAACACATATTTGGAGAGCTCATTAGAGGACAGTCAGCATTTTCCTTCCTTAAGCAGTTCCAGACTCCTGATGGTCCTTTTCCAAGCACTGCTGATTGAAGTTTAAGTCAAAAACAAGCAACCACTTTACCAGCTCTTGCTTCAACCCCATACTTAGGAAAAGGTGATAAAGGCAATTTCAGTGCACTGCCCTCCTTTGCTAGTACATGTGAATTGTTTTATAGAAAAGGCAAAGCAAAAAAGGAGAAAAAGAGAGAGAGAGAGAGATTAAAATGCAAACTAAATAACTTATTAGTATGGCAAAGCGGACATAATGCCATCTGGTTAATGTCTGGTCCCTATTTGGAACTTGATCCTGCCGGGTACTTAGTGCTCAGACTGTTCCCTACGGCACTCTCCAAAGTACACTTAACATTTAAGTGCTTTACTGGATCGTGGCCAGTGTGCTGAGCACCTCAGAGGAATCAGACCTTGCTTAATTTTTCTGGTTTGTAAAAAAAATTCTTTCCAGCTCTGAGTCCTGGCACCTCTAAGTGAGATTTTTCCTTCTCCACTCCACTTCAACACCCATATTTTTTTATTCTGAACACTCAGTTCTGAGCAGGATTAGGCCACTGGTTGCCCACAATGGAAACTCCTGAATAGACTGCCGGCCTCTGAGGAAACTCCAGGGGACAATATTTTCACTTGAGCTGAGGTGCTACCTAGACATATTCAAAACTCCTTTTGCACAGCCTGTGAAAAATTTCAGCTATAGAGTAGAAAGAAGAGTGTGTAATAAATTCTCAGGCATACTCGGCATATTCTCCAAAGGGGCAATAAGCTGTTAAATCAAATACAAGAAATCCCTAGTAAGCCAGAATTCGTGGTGTGTCTGACAGCACACACTGCATTAAATATTTCAAGTCGATAACTCCAAACATGGCTGTCAACATGATGTGCAACCTCCGTGCACTCGACTTCCGTCTCTTTCCAATAATAGTGAATCTTTGTGAAGAACTGCTGTAAATTACAATTACTAAGTAAATTTTCAAATCTTATAGCCAGATTTCTAACTACTCTGAAGAACATGGTGAGAAAGGAATGATGAAGCAAGCAAAGACACTTTTGCTGTCATGGCAAATCTGCTCAAGGTTTTAGTTTCAGGGTCAGGCTGTGTAATTCCACTATAAGCTGATCCTTAATGCTTTAAAAATCCTTGAGGTGTACACACTCACTCACTGTGGTCTTGCCTGTGTTCTGCACTTGTTCCTGCATCCCTGCATGTGTGTATTTGTAGAGGGTGTGTATTCCACCTGCAGTGCATCAGCAGTGGTGCTGAAGTGCAGACACCCAGCATTTTAGCCATGTGGAAAAACACATTCTAGGAATACCACTTCTGCTCACCTGCTCCCACTCACTCTCCACATCCACTACAACAAAGTTTTACCAGCATTGCAAACATCTGTCTTCAAATAGCTGATATATTCTCTAAACTGCCAGCCAGAAAGAGAAACAAAAATAAAGGAAATATGTACCTCTTTTCCTCAGTTATAAGATTAGCCTAGAGCCTGAAAAAGATAAAGGCACAGTCTTGGATCATTGATTGGATTGAGTCCACATATGTCCATACCCTCTGAGACTAGAATCATCCTTCACTGGACCAGAGCACTATGCCTCATAAGGCCCAAGACAGCAGCCTTAAAATTGCCATGTAATTGAGTATGGGAAAATCTCCGGCTTTTTGTTTTTATTGCTATGTTTTTCTTATACCCCTAACTTTCTGAGTGTATCTAGTGAGAAGGAAGCAATTCCATCACTGAAATGTAGCTATCTTAGGGTTATAAATTATGTTTTCTGCCTGAACTGCAATCAGAACATGGCTAGGGAGCACAGCACTCTGCATGGGCACGTGGGCTGCAATCTATTGATGGTAAACAGTAATTTGCAGGGTAGCTGGGAAAAAGGACAGCAGGCAGGAGGTTTTTGTATCTGACTCACAACTCCAGTGAATAATAATAATAATAATAATAATAATGATAATACACAGCAACATTTTCACAGCACGTGGAAACAGACAAAGGTGGCATAAGCAGCAGACTGAAATTTCATAATCACTGTAAACAGTGCTGGGTGTCTGCTGGAGTTTGTCCAGAATACTGGACACAGCACTGCAGCCCTATCAGGAAATGGATTCTCATGGGAATTCCTGGTAGGTCTTTTATACCCAAACCTCCAAGCACATGTTGGTGGGACAGAGAGGAAGGAGACAGTTACTGCAGTCTTGGCAGTGTTGCCACAAAAGCCTTTCTGAAACACCATCTTTTATCAAATATCCTGAATTTTCTGTCTCTCTGATCCAGAATTTTCTATTAATTTTAATCAACAAATTTCTTCTGTCTTGCCAATTCCAAAAAAAGCTCTGCCAGTGAAACCATTGGTGCTGGGATCAGTACCAGCTGTGAAATGAACAACAGGGAGCTGAAGAGCTTTGCTGCAACCGAGTGTTGCAAGAGGAAATAACTCTGAGATAACCATCTTGCAGGACTCCATGAAACCTGTGACATTGTCACGTGGCTGGTGTCCTCCTCAGGCTTCCCACCTGGATTTGTACTAGTGTGAGAGGGACTGGGAAACAAAAGCTGTGAATGGGAGGTTCAGGCTGGCCCTGAAGTGCTCTTCTATCTCTGTTCGTGAAAACCATGGGTCCACGTATATTTCATCTGCAGGACAGTGCTGTGGAAGCCAGAGATTTCTCAGTGCTGAGGAAAGCCTTGATCTTGAAAGCAAAAGCATGCAGGAGCCCCATTCAGGCTTCTGAAGACATTTGCATTTGACGAGGAACATGCCCATTTCCCAGTGCCTTTGCCAGCCTGAGTCTTCAGTAGCTTCAGCCATTCAGACCTGCACAATTAAAGGAAAAACACAACTTTCAGCAGTACTGGTAATGGTCTTGGTTCCTTAGGTGGCACTCACATGAGTTTGGCTGCTCTGGGTGTGCCAGGTGCTGATCATGGTGGGTTCTAGGTCTCTGGGTTGAAGCCAGGAAAAGAGAACTGTGGCCTCAGCTACAGTTCATGCCCTATGGCAATGGTAGACAGCAGTGTATCTACTTTTTTTCTTTTTTTTTCAGTTTCACGCTAATACTTTCAAATGTCATGTATTATTGTGTTTTTATGTCTGTCATAGAATGGGTAACATAGATTCTTTCTTTTGAACTTCAGAATAGAAGGGGTTTTTTGTCCTATCCTCTGCATCATACAAGACAGACATCCCAAATTCTTCCTGACTGCCAGGCCCAGTTCTGCTTTCATGTCAAATAATTAGCAAAATCTTAGACTAACCTAATATTTATATATTGTAATTAGATATCGCCTTGATTTTCTATATTTCTGTTTAAAGGAACAGACTTTGGGAACTGGTAATTTATAATGGATTAAGCATATTCAGAGTCATAATTGTGTACAGAAAGTAAAAATTTATTTTTTCCTTCGTCTATTTATGTCTAACAGAATTTTCAGATGTGATGCCTATTTAGCATTTAGGGATTTTTTGAAGTCCTTTTACTGGAACACATTTCATTATGTGAAATCCCGCTCAAGTAATACTGCTGATTAAATTACCATTACCTTAAAAGTGAAACTAATAAGGTATTGTGTCCAAATTAAATCCACATCTTTAAGGAGAAACAAATTGGTCATCAGAAACTCACCCCATTTCTTAAAATAAAAGTTACTGGCCAAATATGAATCTAGCAGTTACTTTTGAAGTTACATTTGTGAAGAACATCTGTTAATATAAAAATATCTTGATACATTACAGAGGTTTAGCTATAGTTAGTTCAGAAGTACTTGGTTAACATCTGAGGAAGGAATGGGGAATAAATGTCTTACATTTGGCAATCAGTAAGCCAGGGCTTTTACCCATTGCTTGGCTTTGTTTGGGTTTAAACAATGTTCCTCTGTTTTTGCTCAAGCTGCAGTAATCCTTTAGCCCTTGATGTCATGCATCCTGGGTTTTTGATACTCTTTATAATAATCTTTGAACCCTCAGCCCACATCATATGTTACAAATATTCTTGTTCTGGAGTAGAGAAGCAGGCAATCATTTTAGACAGCAGGAACCCTACCCCTAACATTTCCCTGTGCGTCAAAGACATGGAGCAACATCAAGCAGATGGAGTAAAAGAAAAACAAGTTTGAAAGATGGTTTGGGACAAGAAAAATAAAAATGGGAAAGGATCAGCAGAAAAGATTGCTTTTAAGGGTCAGAATTTCCCTTCTTTTGAGGAGCAATCCAAACTATACTTAGAAAAGCCTCTTTGAGGCAATAGCTGGTTCAGGGTGAAAACATGGTTGGACTCATGGTGAAGGGTTGGAACATGTTTGAAACTAAACGATCTGAAAAGTCTGTTCCAACACAAAGTGTTGTAACATTCTATGGTTCTATGATTCTGTTGTCAGGCTGTTGCCAGAAATTGGTTTTGGAGAATATAGAAAATGGTAGCATTACAGACAATCAGCTCAGGTCCTTCTTTCCAAGTGAAAATGGCTTCAGCAATGTCATCAATATTATAGCTTATGACATCAGCACCATCAGCAATACAAGCAATTATTTTCTTCTTCTTCTTCTTCTTCTTCTTCTTCTTCTTCTTCTTCTTCTTCTTCTTCTTCTTCTCCTTCTCCTTCTCCTTCTTTCTCCTTCTTGTCATGTGACTTGGAGTGTTTGTTATTCATCTCCTCAGTCAGTAATTCTTCTTCCAGACTCCAGTTATTTTTTTGATTTTTGGCCTTTTTGGTTTAACTTTTAAAGAAATACGGCTCTAAGGGACACTAAGTGGCTTCCTTAGGGAACTGTTCTGTAAATCTTTGGAATTAGGATAAATAACAGCTTGTCTGTGGTACTGTTTAATGCAAGAAGCAATACAGGCTTTTCTTGGAGGATCTAATGGAGAATATTGCTAGAAGTCACTTTTGATAATTTGACTGAAAACCGAGGGGGGAAACAGTGTTTGTCCAAAGACCAAAGAGCCACCTGAGAAGCACAGTGTTTGTGAATTCAGACAAAACCCAGCTCCCCCCCTCACACAGCTCCAGACGCTGTTTCCAGTGTACATACGGCCCTGGCTTACGGCTATCGCAGTGGGCCCTGCAAAACAAGCTCAGTCCTTCCTGCTAATTTACTAGTGGAGGAGGGTTTTTCCGCCAGGCAAGTTCATTTGTCAAGGTGACCTTCACAGCCTGCACGAGCACTCCTGCAGATAAAGAAAGCTGCCTCAGCACATTTGTGGAAGCCGGCTCGGCGGCCCATGGGCCTCCTGTGACTGAGCTAAACTAAACCCTTCCTACCTGCACTCCAAGGATTTCTCTGTCCCACCGTTCTCGTCGATCTACGCTGTACATTTTGCAATGTACATACTCTGTAAACCCTCTCCTCCTGCCTGGCTGGTTTTATTGTGTAAATGGTCTTGAGGTTAAGTATTCTCTTTTGAAAAATCCCTATTCTATAAATTAATGGCCTCCTAGGCAGAGGTAAGGCCACAATTAAACCTTAATCGATCACAAATGTAGGTAGGACATTTCACAGAACCTCTGCCCAGGTCCAGACAGAAGAAGCAGATCTTCAGAGATCTCCTAAGAGAAGGCTTAATCTTCTGTGGCATCTGAGGAGTTGATGTCAAATTTGGACTGCTTGGCCATGAAATACTGTTTTCTTTCTATCTATATAGCTCCTTTCAAATACACCACTTATTAAATTTTAGCATATTGCCATTTTTATACCACAAAAAACAAGCCAGATTTAGCGCATGCGCACCTAATGTATCCCGGTGTTAATGTAAAATATATCTTGGAGAAGAGCCTCTGGTTTTTACTCACTACAGTTGGAATAGATCAATATATAGAGACTCTGGAAAGAGCAGTCATGTTTCAGAAGAAACCACCACACAGTTATAATCATGCCAGTTGAATTTCTGTGGAATAATTAATCCAATGATATTTATTCCAGTTCCTTCCCTTTAGTTTTATTTTCATGCCTGCCATATGACATCAGTTAGACAAGTCCTTAAAGCTATTCCCCAGCTATTCCCCATGACCTGTTAAAACAGGAGACTGTATTCAGAAGTGGAACCAAAATAAAAGGAACATTTCTTTTTCAAGGAAAAAAAAACCCAAAAAAAAAACCCCTTTGGGTTGATCAGAATAATCTACAAGAGCATGTTTTGAGCCAAGGAAAAAATTGGCAAAAATCAGGAAAAGCTGAAACATGTCATTGCAACATCTTCTAAATGTACTGCTTTCTTTCTAATTTATGTGCATTTAACTTTTAACAGAAAAGTAAAACAACTCTCTGAGATCAAACTGTTTATTGTTCTTCTGAAGTTCTACAGGAAAAGAAAATGGTTTTGTTTCAGATTAACTTTAAATGAAGACTTTGTTTAATTACTTGTTTCACCAATGCCTGAAAAAAATCAGTTATTTACACAGCTAATTGTTTATGACTGGTATAACATTTAAATTTAGAAAAATAATAGCATGAAACCATGTGTCAGTATTTATCAGATGTGTGGCATTCAGTATATCTGCTGAAATATTCCATCATTATGTCCCATATATGGAACTGGTTCAGAATTACTTTTCTGCAAACCGTAAGACAGAAAATTCAAATATAAATAAAGATGCCCGAGCAGAAAGATCCTTGGAGGGACACTTGTGTGTATGAGTTAAGCACTCTTTATTTTTCATAGGACAGATATGATTAGGGCTCACCACTGTTCTGGTCCTAAAAGAGTGAGGCCGAAAAGTTATGATTAGACATGTTTACACACTTCTATGCCAATTCTTTAAACCTCAATGTTTGTTTAAAATTTAGCTAAAGAAAATATTGTCATTTTGGTGGTTAAATATGTTAAGGAGGATGCTGTATCTAGACAGTCACACTTCCCTTAATTTTAAATGTACCTAATTCCCAGTGAGCAGTTATCCACTTGCAGCATTTATTAGCTCTCTGGTGAGTCCCTCACTGTCCTCTCCCTTTATGGAGATCAAGAGAGACCTCTCAACCATGGGTGAGCTGAATTGCTCTTTGGAGGTGACTTTCTGCTGGCTTTGGCAAGCAGCATCCTAACTCACACATCCTGGCTCAACGCATAACATGAAATGAGAGGATGCAGCACTTCTTGAAGCATGGAGAGAGTTTTAATTGCCAACAGCTGCCAGAGGGAAGATACACTCATTGTAAATTGCGGCATGTAAGCCAACCTCCATTTCCCCATCTCCCCTCCCAAAAATGTTTTTCTCTACCCCACGGGCAGCTAGTTACAAGGAACACGAGTTGAAAATTTCATATTTGCAAAATGTAACCAAACATCACTTCAGCTTCTAGGAAAACCTAAGTCACTGTTACTGATGATTGTATAAATTTCATCAGAGAGCAACCTTTGGAAAAGGCAATCCTAAAACTATATTTATATTCCTCACTTCACTGAGGAAAGATGACATCCTTGAAGGATGCAGAGAGGGCTTGTGACTATTCAGCCTAGAGGTTGCCTTTGAATACCTGTAGAAAGTAACACTATAGAGGTATTTAGTTGAGATGATATGGACTAGTATTGTTCTATAATTCCAGGCAAAGCAGTAAGAGCTTCCAAACAGTTTCTGGTCACTACCACCATCAGCTGGATTTGTAGCATAAACTGCCCCCCAGCCCATTACCAAATTCCTGGACCACCTTCCCTCTTCCTTGCAGTTTGTCCTTTAAAGAATGATCTAATAGTCCCTAAACAGACCTACAGCCAACGGTAAATGACTGGAAGTTTTCAAAATTTTCAAGAATTTATGCAATCATAAAAGTTTTCCCAGAAGAAAAGAAGGTGATGTTAAGTCCAGTTTAAAACACAGAGCAAATTTAACTTCAAGATTAACTGTAAAACCAAATCACTTCTGGTTTTGCTGTTTTCTGCCCCTTAGGAAATCTGTGTTTGATTCAGGAAGTCCTTTCCCTTCTCTCTCCTTTGTTTCAGTCTTTTTTTTTTTTTTTTCCCTGATTAAATAACAGGCTTTCTTTTTCCTTCATTCTACTGTATGGTTTTAGCCATGTCTTTGGATGAAGTGTAGGATATCAGAAAGCTTATAACCAGAAAGTTAGCTTCCCCTCCTGTATTTCGGGCTGGAGGAATGACGACAGGAATGCTGTAAATCTGACAGACCCATTTAAGCATTTCAGTGCATAAACAAAGGTTTGGTGGAGGGAGTAAAGTTTAACCAACTCATATGTTTTCCATGCTCAAGAGTTATTTCTTAGGGCTCCTTTGACAGCATTAACTGCCCGTGGCAGGGAGCATTTTGCACTATGTGTTTCCTCTTCCCCCAGCTGCAGCTCAAACCCATCCCTGAATCTCAAGACTTTACTTATCTTGTGGCCACAACCCAGTTCTGGGCCACTATTCATATAAACTTGGTGAATGCTATTTCAGTATTCATCTAGGGCCCCCACTGATCATCCCACTGTAAGAAAAGCAAGAAAGGCTTCCCTATAAATATTTGATTTCTTAACAGCTGTACTCTGGCTCCCTTCTCCTTCCTCTCTGCACACTACACTTCTCCTCTGGGTGAAGAAAGAGCAGAAAGAGCTCCTCATTAATTTGCATCTGGCCATTTATGAGTTTCTGTGTTACGCTAATGGCAGTGTCTCATATCCCTTCAGGAGGAAACACATAGGCTGGCTCTGTCTTTTTCTGAGCCACCCCACAGGGACTCTCCTGAATTACAGAGCAGCTTAGCGCTGATTACTTTTTTATTTCTCTTCTTAGGAAACGGATAAAAGGTTTAAGTTCTGACACAAACAGGAAAACATACTAAGAGGATTTATCCTGAAGGCATCTGCTCTTTAAATAGTGATGGAGCAGTGTCAGTTCCATTTCCCAGAAGGGCCAGAAGCTCCACCACTCTTTGTTCTCGCAGCCCTTGTGTGACTAGAGGCAGAATATCCTGTCACAGGCTGTCAGATAGCTCCCAGAATATGCAACTTGGTGATTGTAGGCTGAGGAGGGACTCATTGCCACTAGTAGCATGAAGAAGTTGGGTGTAAGAAAGACTCTGCTCTGCTCCTTTAAGGATAACACCAAGGCTCTATTCTGCTCTGAGGTAAGACTTTGTAGAATTTACTAAATCAGTAATTTCTCAGCCTTTCAGACCATGTTCTCTCCCTGTTTCTTTCTTAAACAAGGAGCTACAGGAGGGGGAGCGAGCTGTCAGAATTATCACTAGTGGAATTTTCCAGCTCTACCAGGCAGGAAAGGGGGGATGAAAAAAAATGCTCCACTGTAGAAAAACAACTGGACACAGTGCAAGTGTAAGCAACTTCAGAAGGGGCATATGCATGGTTTGATGTATGAAAATATGCCTCAAAAATCTATGAGTGTAAGCAACTTCAGAAGGGGCATATGCATGGTTTGATGTATGAAAATATGCCTCAAAAATCTATGAATATAAACCCTCTCAAGGTTTTATTAATAAGGTGTGCATCTAGAAAGTTATACTCTGTTTTAATATTTTATTTTTTTATGTAATAAAACATGTCCCCCTGGAATAATATTCCAGAGAGGGAAGGACCTTCACTTCAAATTGGATTGTCCAAAATCTTTCCTGCTTTTGCTCTCATTTCATTTGAGGTCAGAAATTTGCCTTTTTCAACTTTAGCCTTCTGGTGTCGTATAGAAGTTTATGGCAGTTATGTGGATTTCAGCTCAGTGTCATGGCCAGACTTTAACTTGAGCAAGAAGAGCTTTATTCAAACCTAGCTATAAGGAAAGAAGAAACTTACGACTTGTTCCATGGGAGGAAAGCCAGGTCTGACAATTTAAGTGGTGCATTCATAGAGATTACACGGGTAAATGAGCTAAAGGGCTTCTACATTCACAAATACATTATCCTAATCCTCATTTTTCAAATTGTGCTCAAATCTGGCTTGGTCCTGTACACTTGGCAGACAAGGATTTGCAGATAGCACATCTCTTTCTAATGGCTGCCCTCAGTTTGAAAGTGCTTCTAACTGATAACCAGGTAAAAATCCAGTGTGGCAGGAGATTGGTGGGGAAGAACAGCTAAAACTGTTTACCTAGTAATAAAATCTGGAGAAATTCAAGGGGCTTGGAAGCTAGGACTTGTACATATAATTTTAAGGAAACTGGAAGCTTGTTTATGTAGTCTAAATAAATGGAAACAATAGACCATCAACCCAAGACTCACAAATAGGGTCTCTCCTCTGTTGCACAGTGATTCCAGGGGATTTTTCCCCTACTGGCCGGCTGGCATGGCACTTACAGCTCTGCACCTTGAGAGTAAACATCAGAAGTGCTTAAGGAGGTTTTTTTTTTTCAGCTGTTCATGCTCTGTGACAGTTTTCTCACATACTGAAATGGCCAGTGCAACCTTTCTGGTTCCAAAGTCCCCCTGCAGCAAAATATCATGAGCCGAGGTCGTGACCATCAGCAGGAATAATACTCCTTGCCTTGGGGGAAATTTTTCAAGGATTTCTTACCCTGTTATTCCCTCCATAGGGACAGCATGAGGCCTATACAGGGGGTCAAAGGGAAGTCTGAAATGGCATCTGATGCTGTAGAGAAGCACAAAATGATGGCCATGGTCAAGATGATGAGTACGTAATTGATTTTAATTGACTTTGATCAGGATGAAAGAGCAACTATTTTCTTCTTCCTTTGTCAAACATGAAGTCTCACTGAAAGGAAATCCTGGCAGCTAATATCTCTGGAGATTTGACTTTTGCTCCCTAGATTCTTGACTGATTTGTTTGGAAAAGTTAGTCAAATCAGTGGGATTATTGAGAAATTTCTACTGGCAGCACCAGCACCAATAGAGTTTCTTCAGTAAATACAGTGTCATTACAAGTCCCAGCAGTGTTCTGTCAGGATGGGAGATAGAGTTTACTGGTATAAATGATTGTCCAAGCTTCTTTTTCTGATTTTGTGACCAATTTTTCATATCAGTGGAAGAAATCTGAAGGATTTCCCATCACTGGGTTTTGTCTTGTTTGTTCCCAGTGAAGGTGATCATGTATATGCCATGAAAAGGCAGTTCACTCTTAGGGTTTTTAAGGCAGGGCTTTACAGGAAAATTGTAAAGTGATTCCTAATTCAGAAAGTCTCTGTGAAGAGATGTAGAAATGTAGATGTTTCTAGATAGCTACAAATTCTCCACTGTTGAGGTTTTAAGATGATGATCAGATTCTGGTGAAAATTAACCTAGCAACTCTAAGCAATATAGTATTTTCTTAAACTGTTTTAATTACTTCTTACTAGAAAGTCTCTTCAAATGCATTATTTTGGAAACCCTTAGGCAGTGAGCACTGTGTAAGTTATCATAATGATGCAGCAGTCTCCTAATTTGACAGCTCTTTCTCCCACCCAAATGATTCCAACTTCTTTGAAGAAAGTCTGTTCCATTTCTTATTTTGAATTATGCTTTCATTAAGCAGCTGATTAATGTTGATCCCCTGCTTTGTGTTGTATAAAACATTGAATTTCATGTGTTATCTAGACTTTTTCACAATGACTTGTAGGAGATTACTAAAGTGTTCCCTCCCTTTGTTGCCATCTTTGTTGTGCATTCATACACAACATTTACAATCATACACAATATATTTATATGTGAGTCCAAATCCATATAAATGTATAGTAATCTCCCCTTTAGGATGCTGTGAATGTTTGTCATAAAGGAAAAGGAGGTTAACAGTAGAATGCAATGCAAACAGGCTGACTTTATGGCAGTCTTGAAGAAACTCCTGCCAAGCAAAAGAATAAATAACAGCTGTGTTAATCAAAGAGAAATTTAAAAGATAATGCTTGAATTTAGGTGGTCAAAGTCCAAGGAGACTGGGTACGATTAATGCCCACAGAAAAAAGAACTCCAAGGACAAAGTTGAAGGCAAATTTTCAAAATTTCTTCTGTGACTTAAAGGCCTAAGTCAAAACTGACTTTGAGAGTAGGAGCATTTATTTTCCTGTAAATCCATAGGGTTTGTGCACGGAGTCCTTCTGTCTTTCTTGAACATAGGAGTTAGGTGACTGCCTGCCTTAGTCCCTTTTTGGAAGCATAATCTGTAGCCACCTGAAAATCAAAAAAAATGTTCTAGTGCAAGCAGAGGCTGAATATTAACCCAGGCTACCGACTCAAACCAAAGAACTAGAGGCATGAGCACGATTATTCCCTGTTTTACTGGAAAGCCATATGTCGTCTGGTTTGGATTAAACTCACAAAGATGTGTTAGCCTGTTCAAGATCCTGTGGAAGCGTTTTGAATCAATTGTAACTGACGTAAATATAGCCCTTGACTGGAAATCATCCAAAGAGAGAGAGAGAGCTGCAGAGGTTCAGCCAAGATGCATTATATCAAAAGCATGGGTAAGTAATTTGGTGTCCTTATGGGAAGGATAGCGTTACAATTTCACAACATTCATAAAGTGCCTGCACAGTGAAAGATCTAGCACAATCATTAAAAGATGGATGAATGCCCACTGAGTCTTCACCTCCTGTCGTGGATCATGGCTCTCTTATCTAGGCAGGTGTGGGAAGAGGAGCATGAACCCACATTGACAGAGGGCACAACAACAGCTTAGTTGTACTCCTTTGACATGAGTATCTGAGCTTCCAGACATGATTTACTATGTTTGCATAGCAATATTAATTACTTTTTAATGGTTATCTAGCCAAGAATATGTACAGGATTGCAAAGCCCAGATAGAAACTTCTACCAAACTCTGTAGGATTTACAGAAGCAGTCCTTTTACTCACAGTATTCCATAGCTTTAAGACACGAACTAGTGCTTGCATTTTTAACCCTCTTCTGTAACAAAACATCCGTGTTATTTTGGAGATCTCATTTCACCTGCCTCTGTAATTTTTATTTGATGTCTTTGGAGTTGTGATATGATGAATTAGCTCTTGCCTACATGATTAATGAAGGACTACAGGGAGTGGTTGAGGTGTTTTGATAATTACCAAATTCTGCTTTTATCTACTTCATGATGATTTGATATCTAGGTTCAGACTCTGGGCTCTGACTGGCAGGGGAATACTCAACACAGCTTAAAGAGGCAATTCTCTAAAGTCCTCTGTCCATTGTTCCAGCACAGCCTGGTGCAAACCCCAAAGAGCTTGCGAAAAGCCAGTACAAAACAGCAAATAACCAAGAGTAATCCCTTCTTGTAATACATGATGTCTGCAAAAGGTGCTGAGGAAATTTCTAGTGCACTTCTGGGCCATCTAAGGTTTCTGCTTCCCAGGAGAACGTGTATGGGCATTTTGTGCCTGTGTTAAGATGCTTCAAAGGCACTACCATGCCTCTGTGTCTTCTGAATCTTGAAGTCTTCCTCTCAACAAGAGCTTTTTTTTTTCCTGTGAGATTTCCAAGAGCTACATCTTGCTACCCCAGCATCAATACTAAAAAAAAAAACGAAGTTAAGAAAGTCAAACCCTACACACGGGAGTCATTTGGCTAGCTTCAACAGGGCTGCTTGTTGGATTCAGAATTACTAGCATCACTGAGGTACTAAAGACAGAGGGTTCATATTTTGTAAATATTAATAGCCTCTGTAGCTCTAAGAGCTTCAGGAGATGCAGTATATTTGAAAACCTAGTTTTGAAATACCTGGCATGCTGCAGCTTTCCTCAGAGTCCTCATGGATGAAATATTTGAGACAAACCTCAAAAATCATGTAAGCAGGAGAACAAAATGGTGGTTGAAGGAAACTGGAAAGCTGGTGTGAATCATGTATTAGTTTTCCAATTCAAAAGGTGATTTTTCTTGTTCTGGTCTTTGCCTTTTTTATGGGTATTGTGAAGAAATGTGTCTTAGTCTAACATTTCCAGCTCTCACTGAAGTCCTAGAGGTTTGGAGGCACCACAGATTGATTTGATTGCTTACATAGAAAGCTCATGTTTTTCACAGGCATGTAGTACAAACATTTGGACACAATTGGAAAACTACCACTAAAGATCTAGGGTGTTGCCTTGACTGTAAGCACAGAAAACCTTTTTATACTCCACTGATTGGAACTGTATAGACAAAACATAAGAAAATGCATTGGTTTCTTTCACTTGATTTCTTCATTCCTCTATTGAAGACCTGAAAATATAACAAACTAAATTTGATTTTGTGGCCCACAATTCCCTCTTAAACTAGGAATTTTTGCTCCTTACAGGCCTGTGAGGATCTGTTTGGTGTTCCCTGTCTGTCATGTTTGTCTCCATGAAATTTTAGCCTGCGCTCATTTTCAGCTCTATTCTGTCATTTCTTATGATGTCACCTCACCATGACCTTTCATAGTACTGGCAATGCTACTAGACTCATCTGGCAACTCAAGAGGGTCTTGCTAGCACAGTTTTGTACATATATTTTAAATGGCAGCTCTCTAGACAAGTCTCCAATAGGAGTCTTCTACCAACTTTTGATCTAAAATCAGCTTTATGTTTACATAGTTATGTTTGTATAATTGCTGATATCCTGAATAGGAGAGATAATCAAATAATATACTGAAATTTAATTTTAAAGCAAGTAAAACAGCCTAAAATATTAACCAAAAGAAGATGAATTAATTAGCAAGAAATACAACCTTCAGTGTTCCCCATAAAAATGTAGGTCAAAAGCCTATTCTAATATAGTTTTCTTCTTAAAGCTTGAAGGCGAAATGTGCACCACATTAGCAAAACATCTATCGGTTCATCAGAGCCAAGAGGATTTACTTCTGTTAATAATGCCTGGCTGTTTGGGACTTTTTAGTCATTAATTTTTGTAGCATGTAAAGTGTCCTTGTTGCTTTGCCTGAGCTTTTTACAAATATTTGGAACTGAGTGGAAATAGGGGCTGGTGTGTGACTTCTGCTGATAAGGAAATACGGCAGTCAAATACTGTTGGAGAAACATGGGAATACATCCACCAGCTGCAATGCCCATCCATGCCCTATGTGTTTTGGCATTGGTGTCACCTCCCCCTGCACAGAGATCCCTTCTCAACTTCTCTGCTTGTTGCGTTCCTACAGAGCCTCTCACCCAGCCCAGCAGCACTTGATTTCTGGAAAATGGAAAGGGAAGGGAAAGAAGCAGGGTTCAGGGACATCTCCGGACAGGGGATGGAAAGGTGACAGAATTACACATGAGGCCTCATGTTGCCTCAAGTCATCAACAATTAAGTCACAGACTGTTCAGGACATTGACAACATCCATATTGATGTACTTTCCATCAGTTTCCAGCTGTTGTATAACCATTTTTCCTCAGGTGGAAAGAGAAACCCAGTGCTCTGAGATATTCTCCAAGATCCATCTACATTTCTTTATCTACACTGCTTTTTAAGCAGTCTCATTAACAACAAAACAGACTATTCAGCAAGTGTGGAACACTTTCCAAAGTACCTCCTACAATCTTTACCAATGTACTTGTGCAGCAAGAAATAGAATTAAGCTCACATCTTGATTTTTATTTGGATACAGCAATGTCCAGCAAACTTTTCGTTTCTTCTGAATGATTCAGTATAGCACCAATACAGCACAGAAAATACAAGCTGAGAGCCTGGAATTGCCAGACAGCGAACCTAGAACTGCCGAGAAAAATTTAAATGGTGTACATTTGCTCATGAAATTTTGTGATTTGTAATAACTTCAACATTAGCAGTACCACAAAGAAGGATATTCTGAATTTAAACATAAGGGATAAATTAAGGCAGTGGGGTTGTAAAAGTTTATTGCAATCTGAGAATCTAATCCAGAATTTTCATGACAATATGAAGTTGTTCATCGCTGTCAAAAGATTCAATAGTATCTTCAGTGAATATGCTTTTTTTAAATGAAATATCTTTAAAGGTAGCATCTTGCTTAGCTTTAAAAGTTGTTTTACATTACTTCAGTCCAGTCCTGTGAATATTAAGCCCGATGTTCAAAACATTTTGTCATGAGTACCATTAATGATGAAAATGTAAATGAATACATTAGCATTTACTTATTTATATTTTGTAGCTCAGGCATGGCCTTCAATATACATTAAAAACATCTAAAGGAAGAACCAATAACTCAAGTAATGCTTGTTTGCTTAGGTCCTGAAGCCTTTGAAAAAAGTGTAATGGGTGGAGTGGTGACATTTACTTGAAAGCATTCATTAATTATAGGAAGGAAGAATGTAATAGCTGGACTTCACTTAAAACTAAGCACAAAGAAAACTTCAAACACATATTGCATGACTTTAAGCTCTTGTTTAGTTTACATGTTCACTCTCTAGATGTGTCTGCCTCCCTTCATTGCTTATATCAGGACCTTGAAGTGCTTACACTTGCAATATATGCAGTTTCATTAGGTACCCTCCAATAGACAGTATAGTCCAGTTCCTTGTGCTATTACCTTAGGTCAACGAAAATGAATGACTTTGTCTTTTGAAGTGTTTCAGAAAGTCGTACAAATACTGTGAGTTTCTTAATGATAATAATAATGCTGGTTGAAAGGACAGCTCCTCTAGAATGATATAAAAATAAAAATGTATATTCTTTCACATTTTCATCACAAATGCAGGCAACGTTAGAAGATGTATTGAAAGTTGTGCAAAGTTTGACACCTTATGTTCAGTGCTTCATTGTGTCTGCTGGGTATTTTAATATGTATTTTTCTTTAAAAACTGTAATTTGTGGTTTTAGAACCAAAACTTTTCTAACATAATCAAGTTTACATCTCACATGGACTTTACTTGGTTTGCTTCTTTGCTTGGTGAATGATTTGAGCCCCATTGGAGCTCTTGAACCTGTGCATTTCCTGCACTTTTAACTGTATCCTGTGATGTTATGAATAATTAATCTGGCTAAATGTGGGTCGCTGGCAGAGACTTATCAATTTTATTGTGAAAAAAATATTCTGAATCAGTCTGCACCTTACTTTCCTCCTCCTTCTAACTTCTAGATATTTGTAGTTTCATGCACCGGGATGCACAGTGGTCTGATGTACTCTAGCTGACGTAAGACCATGCTGTGCCCAGGGAGTGTTTACAGGGCTGTTGTTTACCTTAGAAGTGACACTACCAGAGCAGCTGGAAGCAAAAGAGCATTACATCTTTTCCACTGCCTTTGGTGAGGTTTTCTTCACTGTTACAGACAGCTCTCTGGGAGGGACTGAGGGCATGCAGTGAACAGGATCACCCATGGTGCAGTACCAAGTACCAATCTAATATATTTGTGCTTTCTGCTTTCCTTTTCCTTCATGTGACTCTTAACCATCTTTGCTTGCTGCTTTATTTAAGACATTGCTTGCCCTAAACTGCAGAACAGCTCACTTCTGCCTCATGCTATTTGTGTGCCTTCACTGAGTAATTCATGCTAAGGATTGGTAATGTTATAGCAGTAAACCCAAAGCTGCTACCAAACATATTTTCAGGTTCAGTCCAGGTGGAATCTGAAGGGTTTGCCTTGGATTTCGGGGTGCTCAGCTGACTTGGATCTCACTTGGTGAGTGGCAGATGGAATTTACGGAGGCATCTATTCAACAGACATGGATAAATAGTACAGTGCATGTGCAATGAACCTGGTGCTCCTGGACCCTTTCATCAGCTCTGATAAAGTGTGACATCCAGTGGGTTCAGTGCTCAGACACGAGTCATTTGTACTGTAAAGGCACAATAGAGCAAACATTTTCTGGAAACAGAATTTTCTAAGCCCACAGTACATGGCCCACATGCCTATGCTTCCTCCTGGAAAACTTTGTCCTACCCTGGACTAGCATGGATTTGTTTTTCATGTAAAAGAAATAGGTCTTTGGCTAGCATCAACACAACAGGAGAATGTGTCACTTCTAACAATAAATATGTGTTGGAAATGTTTAAGATGTTTGAACCAGATGCTCATGTCCAGCTTTTGCCTCCTGTAGGTCATGTCCAGATGTTTCTTATCTTGCTCATACCCACTGAAAATCATATGTAACATATTCTGCCATGATCTGTTCATGTTCTTAAGTCATCAGCATTGAAAACTGGCTTGTACTGCTTCCTCTTAATGTATGTGAAAAGAATTCTTTCTAATTAACTTGAAAAAAGTGGTTAACAGAACATACTCTTGTCAGTGTTAATCACTTGAGTACCCCTTCTGCCCTTCAGCAATAGCTTTGTTAGGAGAAAGAAGATGAAATAGAGTCCCTTTCAGATTTTGGCAGACACATTGCAGCCATGTAGTGCACTGTCTGTTGCATGGGGCCAGCGCTGAAGTGATGTGATTGCCAGTGTGGAGGAGAGGTCTGGGTTATGTCCCCAAAGGTCACTGCTGCCAGCAGGCAATACCTAGAGCGTATATTCCCTGAACTCCCCTAGCTCAAAGGGTTTGATTGTGAGAGCCCTCACACTGAAACCCACACACATGCAGAGATTCTTCTGCAATCTCCGTGCTGGCTGAAGAGTGGCCACAATGTGGCCTTTGTTACAGCAGGGAACTTCCCTGCCACTCACAGAGACCTTGCGTAAGAGACAGCTGAAGAACCCAAGGTGAAATGCATTTTTAAATGTTGGCAGGTTACACTGGCACGCAAATTCCGCAACTCAGTCTCCTGACTTCTGTTACTCCCTAGATGAATTGCATACAAAATATAAGTAAATAAACAAAACTTTTAATTGCTGCAAATATTAAAATATTTTCTCTTTTAAGTCTTTAAATCTTAAGCTTCATTAGCCATTCACTAGACAATCTCTTTTGGTCCAAAAAAATCATAGAAGGATAGAACATCCTGAGTTGGAAGGGACCACAAGGTTCATCAAAGTCCAGCTCCTGCCCCTGTGCATGACAGCCCCAAGAATCACACCATGTACCTGAGAGCACTGTCCAAACTCTTCTTGAACTCAGTCAGGCTTGGTGCTGTTGGAACCTGTTCCAGTGCCCAGCCACCCTCTGGGTGAAAAAATCTTTACCTAATATCGAGCTCAAGCCTCACTTGACACAGCTTCATGCCATTCCCTCATGTCTCACTTAGTGGTCACCAGAGAAAAGAGATCAGTGCCTGCCCCTCCTCTTCCCCTCTGAGGAAGCTGTGGACTGCTGTGTAGTGTCCCTTCAGCCACATCTTTTCCAGGCTGAAAAAAACAGGTGATCTGAGTCACTTCTCATACAGCTTTCCCTGTAGACCTCCTTTGTATGATCTCTAATAGCTTCATATCTGTCTTATATTGTTGCACCCCAAACTGCCCCCAGCACTTGAGGTGAGGCTGCCCCAGCTCAGAGCAGAGCAGGACAATCCCCTCCCTTGCCTGGCTGTGATACTGTTCCTGATGCTCCCCAGGACAGGGTTGTCCCTCCTGGCTGCCAGGGCACTGCTGATTCAGGTTCAACTTGTCATCCACAGGACCCCAGGACCCTTTTTTGTGGTGCTGCTCTGCAGTATTTTGTTCGTCAATCTGTGCATATATCCAGGGTTGACCCACCCCAGATGCAGATTCTGGAGTAAAATTAAAGTTGACAGAAACATATTTTGAAGAATCTTTTGTATAATACAAAGACAGGCAAAACAGAGAATTCCTGTGTTTTGAAATCTAACCAATTCAGTAAGGTGATAGTTTATTTTCAAGCCCATCTTTGTTAACAAAGAGTGATGAGATTCACATGTTTTTTGGAGTTCTGCTGGGCCACAGGATGAGAAAATTAATAATGAAATAAAACCCTCCTCTGCCTCTCACTCAAATACTCTTTTACAAAGCGAGGCAGCGTGACAGCAAGAGTGAGCATGATAGTTTAAATATTTGCTTTACCAGATGCTAGAGAGAGGACAGGGAAGCTTTAGCATCCACTATCTACAACTTGTCCAACATCTGCAAGATAATCAGAAACAGAAGTGTGTAGATGGGGTTGGGGGGATAATATCTGATATATACCCTTCTCTGTGATCAGAAGCCATGAAGCATGGGGAGAAGGAAATAAGCAGACCACAAACAGTGCAGGAACAAGGTCACCAGGAAGGAACCAGAAGATGAGAGATTTGGGTCAAGAGTGAATTGTGCACAAAAATACTGTTTCCCATTGCTGTTCTCTTCCTTTGCCTGGAATTTGTATACATTTTACTTAGAAGAAAGAGATATAATGGTACATGACTACTAACAATTCATAACAGTTCTTAATAAAGAGGAATAAATGTTTTTCCCCTGTCAATGCAAGCTACCATCCCTTTTTTTACATTTGGGAAAAGCTGGACAAGTGGTTATACTGATAGAATGATTTCAGTGTGAAAAGGTGGATATTTGTCCTACAATGATCAGAACAATTTGCTTCCTTCACCTTTCCCATTCTTATAAATGTGACTAATTGTGATGGAGCAGGTTCAGGACCCACCAAATTAAATGAAGGATAACAGCCCACAAGAATAAGATGTCCTTTCCCTCTGTGTAAACAACAATTAAGTGCTGTTAAGATGGCTTTATTGCTCCCATTTGTTTTATGGATTCTTTACCATCCATTACTTAATTAAACTCAAAATGCAGGCCTGGCATTATCATTACTGAGCCTGTGAGCAATCATTAAGTGTCACTGAGCCAGCTCTTTGTGTGGTTTTGCAAACCTTTACTTCGAGGATAGGGTAAGAAGAGCTCAATGAATCTGGCTTGGCTATCCTGAAATCAATAGGTGGTATCAGATCCTGAAGAGCACACTTCTGCAGTACATATAGAAGACAAAATACAGGGTCAGGAGGCCTGTTCAGCTGTTGCATTTAATCAGCATTGCAAACATACACCAGGCCAAAACCAGAATCAAACACAGTTGAATCAGCTTTCTAGTACCCTGTGGAAATACCCTCCTTCCCTGCAATAATCTTTCCGCAATAAGCTTTCTAAATGATATCATATTTCTCCTTCCTGACACTCTTTTAACTCTTTCTCCTGTGAATATCCAGTATACAAGTTCTTTGATAACATTAGTTCTTATATACTTTTTCTTGCTTTTTCTTTCCTTTCTCAGTGTTTTATGTGGCTTTTCATTTTTATTTTATTCCATCCTGAAAAACATTTCAACTTATTCGGTGGAGTTGCTGTAAGTTTTTCTCAGTGCTTTTAGGTTCATACTTCTCTCCCAACTTTTTCCATTGAGGAAGCCAGCATCTGAGATCCCTCCTGTGTTTAATTTAATCAGCATTTCAGATTAGCTCACTACTACCCGTGTGTGTGAGGGAACAAAAGAAACTTAACATGAAGTTTGTAATTGCTGCTTGTTTAACAGGACTGGTTTACAACTTTTGTGTGGGAAAAACAGAACCAGCTTAGTGAAAACTTTTTGTTCTCAACTTCTCTTCAGACACTGAGAAAAAAAAGACCAAAAAAAAGGACAGCTTGAGGGTGAAAAAGGTCTCAGGAACAGAAGTTTTCTGCTGCAAGAGTTCCCAGGTAACAGGCAGCCTGGGCTTCTTTATTTCTGAGACAGGCAGGCAGATTGCTGAGTCAGTGCTCTTACAGTGTCCTTCAAGAATTAATTAAAAGCAATGAAGAATATGCTTTGCTTCCTCTGACAGATTTTTTTTCCTGAACCTGTTTGGAGCAGCTTTGGCTGAAGGAAATGGGAGACAACTGCCATTATCACATAAAGGCAAGACCACTTCCTCCAGAACAAAAGTCACAGGTATATGGGTCAAAACAGCAGCTGGGAGTCTTCCAAACACACGAGCTTTTAATAGGCAGACTCAGAATAATTGGAGAAGGTTTGTAGCAGACCACCTGGAAGCAAGCTTCAGATGTTTACCAATAAGGATAAAGCACCTCTGCCTAACCTTTATTCTTGCAGGAATTTTACACAGCTTGATTTAATCCGGGTTGAGATAAGAAGCCTCAAGTATGAAGTTCTCAGGAGACTTTGTTCAGCTGATTTTCCAAATAAGCTCAATACTTGTAATATTGTTGTAAATGCACATTAATTAGACTGGAACCTTACACATATTTGGCAAAGCTGGTTGCCACAGCAGTCGTTGCTGTCCTACGTGGTCTATTTTGCATTTAGCTTTTTGGTACAGTAATATTACAAAATAAGCACATTCACTGTGGGGAGAAAAACAGCAACCCACCAAACCTCTTTCTTCCTAATATGGTGAAATAAAAAGCCTTGGTCTGAACCAGCTGAAGTGCTGATGGGGTAGAAGCCCAAGCATCAGTGTGGTGTGGCGCCTGAGGAGCACAAAGGTCGTGGTCAAGATTCACTGGGAGGGCAGGAAATGTTTAAATTCCCTGACCATGACTAAATGATGGGAGCCAGTGATGCTATCAGAGATGCCCTCTTCTCTCCCCAGCTCATGTTTGATTCCAGAGTGGTGAGAGCATTCCTTCCTGCAATTGCTGGCTCGGGAGCTCTGGGATGTGCTATATGGCGTGTGTAGGGACTTACTTTTAAAGGTTTATATTTAGCAGGGACATTAATTTCTCAGTGAGCAGGGTCTCAGCCCCCAAGCTGAAGAGGAGGCTGGTGAGGGACAAGCTGTGGCAGGAGGACAGACCCAGGCCTTGGCATCTTCTCTGCTTGCACAATGTCCGGTGAATGGGGTCCCCAAATATCATTAGAGTATCGGGTAGTTTCCCCTTTTCCTTATTTGTGTTCACTATCACCTTTTCCCTTTTCCTTATTTGTGCTCACTATCACCTTTTAAATGAAAGAGCTCAGGTTTTCACAGCAACAAGTAAATGGTTGGTGGGTGCTGTGTGCCCCATCCCAGCTGAAGAGATGGGGTTTTCTGGCTGCTTCTCAGGGGTTCTGCTTCTGCTTGTAAAATCTCTGCTTGGGGATCTTTGGTTAGTGTATGAACCCACCATATTTAAGTCCAGGGATCCTTGCATTTTTCTTAGTTGCTAATGTGAGGAAGAAACATAGGTGAATCCATAAAAGAAAGGGAAATCCACACAAAAGCCCCAGAGGCTGACATGCCCAGATGCATAATTCCAGTGATTATAATTTATCAGGTTCCTCAGACATGTGAGGCTTTGGGAACAAAAGCTGACTAAAACTCTCATCTCTCCAGAGGGAGTGCTGTAAGGAAAGCATTTTAACCACACTTGTGTCACAAATTCCTCTCACATTTGGTGACTGTCTTGCTCTAATTAAAACAATAACAGTTTCAGCACTGTGTTTTAAAGCAAACAAACTGTATATGGGAGGACAAATGGAGAGAAACTCTGAAGACAGCACTTTTCCCAGAGAACGTCTCCACTACCCTGTAGCACATTCTCTCCTGCGGCAATGTTATCACTCATCAGAAAGCTTTGCTTCCAAGAGCAGAGGGGCTGATTAGGCAGATGAATCATCCATATTATACCTATGAGTGTTCAAAAAGGCCTGAGCTTTGCCTTTCATAAAGCCTGACTGTATCCAAAGCTGGATTTGTTGTGCTCTGTTGTTTCTACCATAGCTCCCCAGCCTGGGGCTCAGACCTAGCCCAGTAGGACCTGCCCAGATAAAGTGAGGAGGCTCTGCAAGCCCCAGGGCTTGCAGCCCTTCACTGGCAGGGAAAGATGAAGCAGAGGCACAATGAGGGAGAAGCATGCTCAGTCAGATTTATGAAATAATGCATTGCTTATACATCCATTAGGAAAACTTTGATAAGGAGGGAAACACTGAAAAGGAAATACCTTTTTTTTTTTAGTGGAGTAAAAGTGATGCCTGTGGTTTTAAACAAAGGCATGTTGGCAGGTTCATGCCATACAGAAAAGGAAGAGAAAGGGAAACTGCATTTGAATTAATTCAGATAAGTGAAGGTCAGAAGACCTTATGTCAGAATTTTCCACGAATTCCTATGGTCTAGCTCTCTGCCAAAATCGTGTTAGCTCCTAACTCCTTTGTACAAATATTGTTGTGGTTATTACTACTGATTACTGTATCTATGCAATTACACATACAAAAGCTGTTTACAGTATTGCAGCCATAATAATGTAAAAGAGCAAAGTCAGACGATTTTCATGGTCGGTGTTATATGAGATTTTGAATTAATTTGTATAACTCTCTTTGGCTGCAAGTACTTGCAGTGGCAAAGAGACAAGAACAAAAGAGTAAAGAACAAAGTTTGTTTTAATTCAATCCCTGTATTGAATCTTAACTTGAAACTTGATTTTTGATGAATCATAATTTTTTTGAACCTGTGATCAAAACCTCCAACCTGTAATACACTATTTTAATTCAAGGTCAAATTCTGTTTAAAATTATTTTAACCTAAGAAAAAACCCCAGTATTTTTAAAAGGGTTTTCAAATAAAAAGTAATTATTCTTTCAAGTTAAAATCTTTCAAGTTTTTAATTCTCTTTTGGAGTGAAGATGAGTTTGTAAAATATTTCAGGGTTTCTAAGCTTCTTTATTTTTCCCCAGAGAAGCTTTCACTGAAGCATTTCACTCAGTAAGCATAACAGGAAGGGATAGAAAGAGAAACCGAGGCAAAAAGAAGTGAAAATAGTTTTCCAGTGTCTCTTTAGATGGATACCAGTATTAGAAATAGAAATTGCATTTCCTGATTTCCCTCTAGAGTGGAAAATACTGAAGGACATTAAAGAGATAAATTATTAGATGCAAAATACATGTCCAGCCATAATTGTTGTGGGCAAGGGAGATCATGACAATTACCAGAACTATGTTCTTGGCCTCTGAAATCTCATTCCCTGCTTCCTGGTACAGTCACAGTTCAATTTGCATGGCACAAGTTAGCATGATAGAAAGATGGTTTTATTTGTATTTCTTTCTCTTTTCAGAAAGTCTCTCTCTCGTTGTCGAAGAATTAACAGGATGCTTTCCAACGAGTCAGTCCCTCCTGCCTTCAGTCGCTCCAATTCGCAAGCCTCCATGGACAGCACTTCCATGGAGGACTTCTGGTGTGAAGTAGAGAGCATCAAGGAGAGCAGAGAAGATGGATCTGAAGAAGCAATGCTCTTGGAGTTCAAACCTGCTGATGGTGAGCACTTATTCCTCATACCCTGGCTTTGCCTCCTCTCTAAAGTATCATGCCCTGATCTCCTTCCTCGTGTCACTCAGTCTGAGCAGAAGTACTAGTCTGGGTCTATGATCACTGTAGCTCCACTTCTGAACATCACAGTCAATCACTGACAAGAAACAATAATTGTCTGGTTTATGCACTGGAGCCAGTAATTTACTTCTAAGTAAGTTTCATTGCATTGATTTATTTGTGCTTCAGGAGTTCAGATACAGAGTAATTCAGAAAAGAAAGGCATTCAATGAAAACTGAATTTCCAGCATTAAACAGACTAAACCAAAATATTTAAAATATCAAAATTTGAATTTAGTATGCTGGAAAAATTAATTTTTTTCAGCTTTCTGGCTTTTGGTAGGATATGATTCAGAAATTATTCAAGTCTTGAAGCAGTTTTTTGTTATATGGCGTTTTCTGCTATCAGGAGTTTGGTATCTGCCTGTTTCTCATAGATTGCCCAATTAAGATATCATTCCAAGGGAGTTGAGAGAAATGTCTAAATGTAGGGATGCCTACATCATTCAGACTTCCTGCTTGACTAAATTCATTCATTACTTATACAATGTATCCTGAAGGTATTACTGCCTCATTCTGTTACCTTAATGTTTTCCTCTCCCTTGTTAGGTACTGTATTTGAAAAAAACGTGCAATATGTGCTAGCTTGTTGCAATGCAGCTTTGTGTTAGATGATTTGATAACATCTAGAACAGTGGTTCTCTTTTTTTCCAGTTAGGATCTCAGTCACAAATGCATTATATTGTGTAACACAAAATACCAGGTATTACTGTACAATGAAACCAAATTTCTTCTGTGGTCGTGACCTGCTGATAACTGCAGCAACCTTTGGGTGGCTCCTGGCCATTGGTGTGGTAACTACTGATGTAGGGATAGATTTTGAAATGGTGGTGTGTTCTTTCCATACAATTATTAACACGAGTTATGATGTATTTTTCCTACCTTGACATGCAGTGGGATGTCATTAATTCTTCTACCAGGAAGAATGGTAGAAAGTACTACTGCATTAAGCAATCAAATACACAACCAGTCATGCTAAGTAACCCATGCAGAGGTATCTAGCTCCAACCATGTACTTGTTCCATGGGAAACACCTCCCATTCACTAATTTCCAGCTGGGCTCTCCTGGAAGCAAAGGGAGAAGACCAGTTCACCAGAAATCTTGTTTTGCTGTGAGAGTTATGGTCAGTCAGCTTAAATCCAGACTGCAATCCTCTGTTCCTTGTTGGGAAAACTCCTGTCTGATCATACTCACTAGCGTGGAGACTCCATAAAGGGATTGTGAGCCACTTGGTGCCTCTCCATGCAATTGTCAGCATGAGCTAACAGGTGTCCCTGACTTGTCTGCACAGTCAGGGGAACGACACAAATCTGTGAGCTGACAAGCTGGATAACTTAGTAGGACAAGGCAATATAGGAGCTTATTTTCCAGAAACTTTTCCATCAGTTTCATCACTGGTGAACTAAATTTTCCCAACAGCCCAAACTCTGCTGCAGTCCCAAGTACCCTTTGTCTGAGTACACCTCATTATGTCACATTGATTTTTTGCCCTCTGCCCTGAATTAAAAATGAGATTGCAAGTCAAAATGCAATACATCTCCACACTTCATTTACCTTCATATTGTTGTCTTAAACACATATATATGTATTGCATACACCCACACACATTCAGGCAGTGTTGTCCTGGTTATTAACATTAGGAATATATTCGGTCTGAGATTATAAATCTTGGAAATAATAGTGAGCTCTATTAAGGTCCTAATAGGATAGTGCTCCTTGCCAATGTTCAAAACTCTGAAAATCAATGTGGAAACCCTCAGGGCAAAATAAAAGCAAATATTCATCGCCCTTTTGAGATGTCTTTGAGAGGAGGAGATGAAGATCCTTAAGAAGGAGGACAAAGGGTGATAGAAGCCAGGCAGGCATGACTGTCAAAACCTCAATGTGATTTGCCAGACATCATGTGCAAAGGGCAGACAACAGCACACTTATTCTGTTGATGCTAGCAAATATGGTCAAAAGAGAACAGAAGATCTTGACAAGTGACACAAGGAATGAAAATGTAGGAGAGGAGAAATGCATGGTGTATTTAAGATGCCCATGCTGTGCAGAATTACTTTACAATATTTGTTACAAGGCTTGAATGCTGTGGGTTATTTAAGGTTAAATCTGTGGGCTGTTTCTGGTTATATCTGAGATTCAAAGCAAGACATACCTTTTTCCTAGCCAACTCTACAAGAAAAAAGAGATTTACCCTCTCAATTATCTGTCTTCTGGTCGAGCAGAATCAAATACGGTATCAAGACTCTGCTGTATAAGTAGCTAACACTATAAAAATAATGTTTTCTAAAACAACGTCAGGAGTGTGAGGGTTAACCTTAGTTTAATACCAATGTGTCATTTGAGCAGGTACCAATGTATCAAAATTTGGGCATTTTTTAATGCATAAATTTCTTCTCTTTAATAGTTTTACTTCTCTGATTGCTGTTGTTATGTCTTACTCTATTGTTTGTGTGTGGTTGGAACAAGAAAAAGGAAGAACCAGAGTAAACAAGTCACAGGGTGACTAGTAAGCAGGCAGAATTTAATGTCTGCCATGCTATTTTTCATAGCAAGTTTGATTACAAGTTCAGTTCTTGGAAAGAATATGTCAGGGCAAAAACCAAAATTAATATAATTTAAAAGCTGAAACATGGACAGATGTGGCTCCAACAGTGGCACACAAGAAAGACATGAGACCCTAGAAAGAAGAGTGAAAATGGCAGAAGAACCACTGATTCAAAGCTTAGAGAGAAGGAAAAGGAACAGTCTGTCATCCTGTCTGTGGATACAGAAAGGATAAGAGCAGAGACAGGCTATTTCATGGGATACAGGGCTGGTCATACCCCTGGCTAACACAGAGCAGGGGTTTAGAAGCAGCTATTTTTGTAGTGCTTTGTAAAGAGGCAGGGCAGTTAACAATGAAGTCAGTGATGGCACATGCATAAGATGCTTTTGCTTGTCCCTACAGCCCAGTCCTGTAATTTTCTCTTTTGTGTATCTAACTGCCAAAGTGCAGCAAACTGGTGTCCATCAATCAGCCTGCATTCTGATGTCAAGAAGAGGCAATAAAGGGAGAGTGGAAATACCAACCTGTCATTAAGACTGGCGCTGAGACAAGAACAATAAGTGCATTGATGAGTTGTTTCATAAAACATGCTGCAAATTAATCCATTTCCTGTTTGACATGTTTATTTGTAGTACCTCTTCTTCAGTCAGGGTTGGAATGAAATTACTGTCTTGTGTCAAGCAGATTACTGCTGAGCTAGGATTGCTCACAAAACTGAAATGGAGGGTCTCAAAATCTCCTACATGAAGAGAGATTTAAAAGCCCTTGACTGTTTATTTTAAAAAGAAGGCGAATTACAAAGCAATGACAGGAAAATTTAAAATTACTGAATGATTCAGAGAAAGTAGACTGGGGCCTTCTCACAGGCAGATAATGACAGGGCATATTAATTTCACGTAACAGGTAGCAAGCTGAAAGCCTTCACCTTGTCTTCACATGGGCAGGTTTTGGTAGTGAAGGGACTTCAGGTGTGGCTCTGTGGAAAGATTCTGCCATGTCCAATAGAGCCAGGATAGAAAGCAATTCTTCCCACAAATGCATAACCTCACTATGGAACCAATTGCAGTAATGAACCATTTGGGAAGCAGGTATTGAACAGATTAAAGATGGTATTAGTCACTAATTGAGATACCAAGAAACACCGGGGTGTACAGTGCTAGCAAGCCTGTAAAAATTACAAGTTAGGGTGATACCTAAGCATGCAAGGATGGCTGCATCTTCTTTCCCTCTTTAGACACCTACCCCTTCATCACCCTTGTTCTTCAGTGACCAGCTCTGGTCTGAATCGTCTTGTTCAAAACAAGCAATTGGACTAGGTGGACAACACCCTTCTCTCAGTCTGGTTTCTTCACTGGTTCTCTCTCGGCCAACCCTCTGGAATCTGAAGTTGTGTCATTAGTTTGCAAATACATTGTTCTGTTCTATACACACCTCCAGTATTTCTGTTTATTTGAACTGGAATACTAATTTTATTTCCATCAGCCAAATGGCTTTCTCCAGTGTAGTATGGTACAAATAGTGAGTGTGGCGTGAACGGTAACTGAGGGGATTTAAGCTTTTGAATTTAGGGGTTAATTTTTAGGGACTTTGCTTTATCAGGGTGGTTACTCTGCTGCCTTCTTCACATGGACATGCTGATGAAATGCCTCTTCTGCTCTCCTCATAAGCCTCTCTTGTGCAGACACTGACAAATTGAAGGTTTACAATATGTTTACAAAACTAACTTAACTTGCACTTGTGGCCTGAGAAAGGTTGGAATTAGAGTATTCTCAAGGAAAAGGCTGTGGTAGCAGTCCATCATGCCTACTCTTTTCCTTCAGCCCCCTCTCCCTTCCTTGCCTGGCTTATTAACACACTCTCTTCCTCCACAGAAGGAGAACTGGAGGCAGAATGGCTGCAAGATGTAGGTTTATCCACGTTGATCTCAGGAGCTGAGGAGGAGGATGGCCAAGCTCTGCTGTCCACTCTGACCAGAACTCAAGCTGCTGCTGTACAGAAGAGGTACAACACCTACACTCAGACCCTGAGGAAGAAGAACAAGCACACAGTACGAGATGTGAGAGACATCTTTGGCACTAGTGACTCCTCTGTAAGTATCCTTGTGCATGCCTTGGACCTTAATTTTTATGCGATTTGCAAGTAGCTCACCAAAGTTTCTGCCAGACAGGAACACTTAGCTGCTGACAATGCACAGACAGCCACTAGCAGTTTCTGACCCTAAGACCAGACTTTTAATGCTGTATACAGTCCATTTGAGAGGAAAGGAAGAAACCAAATACAATGGCACACAGTTTTGTAACTGACATGTAACATAAAGTTGTATCTGTTGCCAGCTTTCCTCCCACAGCCTTGTGTCAAGACTAGCACTCAATCCATTATTTTTTGGAAATTGGTGAGTTACTCTTGGCAGCTGTTCAAATTTTTGATGGCTTCTGGGGACACTTGCTATTTACTCAGCAGTCTCAGTGGTGAAGTAAAACTCGCCTAATGAAGCAAACTGGGGTTCAAATATGCATAAGCAATTAAACAGCTGCCAGCATGATTGTAACTTGTACACTGGCAGTTACATTTCACTTACATAGCAAATGAAAACCTACTGACTGTTCATTTGCTTCATGGCTTCAGAAATCAGCAGTACCTCTAGAGGTTTCATCCACTTTTCCCTGAGGACATCTCTGAACACACCAGCTCTTCTCAGTGCATGTTTTGATTCTTGTGAATGGTGACAAGGTGTGTGAGTTTAGTCCACTGTTCAAAGCAACACATGTGATTTTTCATTTATCACTCATGATATCTTAAATGGGAGTCACCAATAAGATCACAAGCTCCCTTTGAAATTAATATTAAAATTGTTGTCATTATAAAACTCCAAGAAACTGTTTTTCATTTTGGCATTGCTTTGTCCTTTCCTGTTTTTTTTTACCTTCTCCCCAAGGCCTTGATATCCTGGATTAATTAAAAATAATAATAATTTTAAAAAAGGTAACAAAATTGTAGCTGCATAGTTATATTAAAATTACAAAGATATGATGTCCAGATGGTTGGCCTATTTGTTTCCAAATTAAATACCTGGATTCATTTGAACCACTTGCACACATCCCACAAATACATCCAAAAGCATCCAGTAGTTTCCTGTGGACTTTCTTCCATGAGAGGAATCAGGCATGTTTGCATGAACATTATAAAGCTGGTGGTACTTCTGATTAGATTGTCTCATTTCTCCTGATTCGAGTAGCTGTAAACTATAAGTTGTTTAACTTTTTTACAGAAGTTTCCAGTTAAGTTTCCTTCAATCAGCCAAATAAGCATTGTATATTTCCTCTCACATGGGCACATTATTGATTTATTTTTGACCTGCTTATTTTCCCCTTCTTACTTGATAGTTTCTCACCTGCAAAAGAAATTTGGATGTTCAGAGCAACTGCCCTTCAATTCAGTGTTTTACTTCCTCCAAAATTCAGTTTGCTTACTAGTTCTGCATTGTGAAAGTCTAAAAGATATGATCAAATAAGTAATTAAGTCTTCTAATTCTTCTTCCCACCAAAATATGCAGTTCTGCAGGTGCTGACCTAGACGTTAAATCCAGATGCCCAAACACAACACCTTTACCTCCCTCCAACAGACTGTGAAACATTGTATTTCTAAAAGCCCCAACAAGGCCCCAACGCTCTAATTTTCCTGTTCACCTGTGCTCCTACCTCTGCTGCTTATTATGGGATTTAGAAACTTTGTCCTAATTATCAGCCCTTCAGGGATAAATGCACTTCAGGAGGGCTTGTGTCCCTGACCCAAGGGTTTCCCAAGTAATTTTTTTAAGGGGGTATCAGCAGTCCCTGGAGCTTTGCTGCCTCTTTGGGCATGGCCCTACAGCTGCCAGGGAATCTTTGTGATTAATCAGTTTAGGGAAGAGAAACACATTAAAACCAGCACAGCCAAAAGAAAAGAGTTGCAGGAGGTGGAGAGGGGCGAATCTTTTCAGTAGAGCTGGGGAAGAGAGGCTGGGGAGGATTCTGCTTGAAATGACATGCAGTTCTGCTTTCCCACCCTGCCTTTTAGTCAGGAAGGGAAGAAGTAAACCAAACATGCTGCAAATAGCAAACCAGCTCTAATTGTTTCTCATCACTCTGTAATCCTCCCCATTAAGAGAATGGATTTACACCCTTCTCCCAACAGCCTAAGAATCACAAGAGCCTAGAGGGATGGGTCACCGGATGGATTACTCTCTTCTTTGGCTAATGATGAGAGAAAAGGTGATTAGCTCACTAGGGTCACCTGAGATGAGATTTAGGGGACCACTAAAGAGGCATAAATTAGTTGTCATCTGGAGTAGGGAAAGAAAAAGATAGATTTGCCCTATTTTTTTCCTCTCTGTTCTGAAAAAACCCTACCTGCTGGATGTTTTGCTACTACTGCCTAGTAGCCAGGCTCTGCATGGGTCAACACAGAACAAAGAGTGTTTTTCCAGTTATCCTGCCTTGAGGACCTTACCCTCATGGCAGGAGTGTCTCCTCAACAGACAAAATGGACTGAAAGAAAAAGAAATGCAGCTACTCCTGTTCTTGTTAGGTAGCTTTGGGTTTTTTTTTTGTTTGTTTTTTTTCTGTTGCCTGTCCTGGAAAAGTGTTGTGACCCCTAGGGGCAAAATACCCTGTTGGTACATTGCCCTTACAAGTGCCACACCTTGGCAAGTAGAGCAGCCTGTCCCAGCTGAGGTGCTTTTGCTCTGCTTCAGACAGGTCCACAGCCAGCAGACTCAACTGGCAGCCACAGTACTGAGTTTTAAATTGAATGGTTTATAAATCACAGTGGCCTGATTTTCCTTACTGCTGGTAACCTGCTGCTTCCATCAGAAGCTATCAGCTCTGCTAGTGCTCAGAGCTTAGAAAAATCAACAGCAGAATACAAATGGGGGACACACTTACATTGATTCTGTTATTGGAGAGAGGAAAAGAAGCGCTGTGCCCAACACAGTACATTGCAATTAAGTAAAACTCCTGAAGAGTTTTTACAAGCATTTAACTTCAGCAATGCATGCCAAAATCACGTCCTAGTTAAAGAAGAGTCACTAACTAACCCAGAGCTATTTGCATGAAAAGGTGTTTGTGATGGCAGTGATTGAAAATATGAATATATTCAAAGCAGGGGCAAATTGTATCCTGGCCAGAGCAATAAAGTTATCTTCCTTTGCCTTTATTTCTTTAAGCTGCAGGGCTGAAAACAAAATTTGGTCTCTTTGGTGCTCCAATGATTTGGTTTTACATCTTCTACTTAAGAACTGTCTATCTACCTCATCTCCATCCTCTCCCTGCTTTTCTGATTTCATCTTCCCATTGGAAATTCCTGTGTATGTTGTGGCAGTAAACAGTGGGGTAATTTTTAGTGTATCTAATGAATCACTTTCAGTCAGAAATCAGGATATGGGAAGCCTCACCTTTGGAGCTCCAGGCAAATTAATGAAGCTGTCCCAGTTTATTTAAGGACACAATTTGACTCTGGGTCTTTCACATTCATTGAGGGAAGGTCTTCAAAAGTTCTTTTTTACACTGCAGAAATAATCTGGATCTTTAAATTAATGCCTTAAAAAGGTTTTATTCCCAGGCTTCCTAACATTAAAAAAAAAAGTAAAGGTGGAGGGGAAGGAAGATGTTTTCACAAAAGAGACATAGATTTGGATTCATTATACACTCTCACTGTGGAAGCTGGGAAATGGGGCTGAGAATATGACATTTTCAGGTACCCCAGTTATTGTGCACAGTTCCCATTATTCAATTCCCCAGGCTGGGCAGCCTGCTGCCGGCCCTGCTGGGTGCCAGGCAGAGGAGTGCAGTCCACTCCATCTTCCATATCTGTGTCTTCCAGCTCTGCCCTGCTTATCAGAACCAGGTTGCTGCAGGTGCTTCACGACTCATTTCACCCATGTAACAAGGCTGGAAGTGTTTGTTTTTTTTTTTCTTAATAAACTTGACTGACTGTAAATCTACTCTGAATATTGTTCACAGGATCAGGCATTTTGAGCACTGAAAGTAGATGAGCCAGTTGCTAATATTTACCAATGATTTCTCCATCTGGATCTTAAGCAGTAGCATAACTGCTTCTATGTTGATTTTCCCAAATTGCTGAGGCAAATTTAGCCATCCTCTCCACTTCTATACTCCCACCTGAAATTTATAGTGCTTTTTTATGTCCTGAAGCTTTTTGTGTAAATGTTGTGGGATTTTATCATAAAAGTATCCAGTTATCTTTTTCTAAAAATCAATGGTCCTTACAGTCTTCTGGCAGAGGAAACCCTTGTGACTCAAATCCTGTTTGCTATCAAATTCACCAGCCATTGAATGGACTCTCTCAGGAGAGATTTTATTCATATTACATTTGACTTTGTTACCCGTATAGCTCAGAGGATAAGATTGAATAAAACAGCTGCAATGTTATTTCAGGCTTCCAATTGGAAGAGCTGCCTGTCTTTTAAATATCTGACATTTTCTAACAGCCCTAATGCTTCTCCCACACATTGACTACAACTGGAGAAAACAGAATTTCTGCCCTGAGGCATTGCTACTTGTTGATAAACAGCTGACTTAGCAATTTAAAGAGCAATTAAAAGAGCTGGTATTAAGGGTTCATGGGGACCTACACAGCTGCAGGTTCAGCTGGAAAACTGAGTCTGATCCATCCGGCTCAGGGGGTGTCAGACAGCAGGTTTGAGAAAAGCTGGGGGCTTCAGGGGCTCCCACAAGGATGTAAATAAGAGCAGAAAAAAATATAAGACTGGTTTGGAACATTGTAGTTATTTTCATTGAGTAACCTTCAGAGCACTTTGATGATTCTTGACCTTGGTTTTGTTTGGTTTTGTTTTTTTCTCGAGAGCAATTAGTTGAGCCACTATTGCCCATGAACACAAACACTCAGATTTGTCTTTTTGTCTTTTTACTAAACTGCTGAGGACAAGGCCAAAACTTCCCTGCTAGGAAGAGGTGACACTGCTTGAAAGTCACCCCATGGGCTGCCAAACCTTTTGTTTGCAGTGCAGAATGATCTCTGGAGTGGAAAGAAATTAATTTGAATATAGAAAATATTTCTTTGTTCCCTCAAGTTGTTTTTTGGCAGTTCACTGATAAAAGTATTAGTGTATAACCTATGGGAGGACATCCATGCTGTAATAGCTTTCTGATGCCCAAATCACAAGAGGTAGCAGACTGATTGATTTTTGACTGGTCCCTGGGAATAGCAGGTACTCAACATGTGCCAGAGAGTCTTCAGAAAGGTTTGTGGCCAAAAGGATTAAAGCCAGGATCAATTACAATTTGAGGAGGACCTTTAGTTAGCCTAATTCTGTACAGCAATTTACTTAGCTAATTTCAGTCATTTTATAGGACAGGACTCATTAGGTGCAGCAAGCTGCATTATTACTGACCTCCACACAGTCCAAATATGTGCAGCCTGGGGAAGATGGATTCTCAGGCTTGGCTATGAAAAATACATTCTGAAGAATCACAACAGGTTGTTTAATCTTGTCAAGAGGGTGTAAGCTGGGAATGATGCACTGTTGCTTGAACTGTAGCAGTTTCTGTCCGCAGACGTTTGCCTTCACTGCAGTCTGATCATTTTTCCTTGCCTATCAGCCCACATTTGAGACAGTTCCAGTGTCACCAGTATCTCCTAATGGTATCCAGCTTCCTGGGCAGAAGCCAGTTTGGAAATCAGTTAGCTGTGAGTATGACAACCTGTAACCAGTGTTCACTTCCTCTTAGTAAAATGACAGACAGAAAGACCCTTTTGTGGTTGAGAGGTTAGTCCCCTCTTTCACGCTGGGGCAGTGCTGCATATATTTCTTTAAAATCATTGTCAGCTTATTGTCATGCAGGAACCAAAGTTTCCCATTAAAGACCAACGTTGTACAGACACAGACTGCTGCCCTTGAGGCATCAGCGTCTAAAAAATGCTGATCATTGCAAGGCTGGGAATGTAAAAATTATCTGTAAGCAATATCATGCAGAATTTGTCCAATATGTCATCAGTGTATTTTTTGTTGCAAATCAAAGAGGCATATTTCCTCTACATTTCTTCTCCAGTACTGCAGAAATTGTAGTATTAAAAACTTAGAGTTTTCCTAGTTCTGCCCTGTTATTCTGATCTATGAATGGTGTTATCCCTTAAATGCTTTGCCCTGACAGTGATTGGCAGTGCTAATGAAAGTAAAGCACTTCTCTACTCAGTGTCTGGATAATTGTCAGCAACCTTCCAGGAGAATGTCCATCTCTTAGTTTGAAAGCTCTTCCCATCACCTTTGTTCAGGGCTTAACTAAGGGGATAATAATACCCAAATTTCTAACTAAGCCCTTGGATGTTTACCTCTGGAAACTGTGCCACAGAAATTTTCCTTGATGGTGAAAGCTGCTCTGCTGATACTTCTGCTCTGCAAGCAGTTTCACTGAGACAGATGGGGAACCAAATGCCCAGGGGAACCATGAGCAGTCTGTGATCCCAGGTCTAAGGATGGCAAGAGAGATGGAAAACATCTTAAATGGCTTGGACATTAGACAGCAACTAAAGCCACAGTTCAGAAACCAGAAGCCACTTTATAACACACTTAACTTTTTTCATATCAGACTTGCAAAATAAGTGGTGTTGCAAAAAAGTCCTCTTAACTGTAAATGCAATGATTCAGAGAACATGGGGCATGCACAAGACATGTGATGTTGTTTAATTCACTTTGTGATTGCCATGACTTTTGAATACACTTGTGTCATTTAGTAAATTCTTCTCTGTAGTCCTGGAGGCTGAAATTTTATTTCACCTTCAATTAAATTTATGATTCCGTTCTAACTGGGTTTAGGAGCTGAACTTTACAGGAAAACTAAAAATTTATCTGAGATACTAGAGATTCATCAGGAAAGTTGGCAACCCTGGAACTCATTTATGTTATCACACTTTGACCTCCATGACAATATTCTGGACTGTATTTCTGGACTTGATTGTACTGATTTCAAAAATTTTCCTCTGACATCCAGTAATTTAAGGAGGTGACAAAATTTTAGAGAAGAGTGATAAGTCATTTCACAATATCTACTAGAAATGCCAGTAGATATAGTGTTTTTTCAAACTGGAATATTGTACATTTTGTCCTCTTATGGTGCTATACATCTAAACTATCACCAATGATAAATATGTGTATGTGACCACATAAAATATATGCTCAATGTCTTGGAATTGTAAAAAAGTAAGCTGAGAAACTGTGTCAACAGCATTTTTCTGTCAACACCTCTTATTTTTAATTGTTCATTTGACAAGTGCCACCACAGTTTGCTGGCCTGGAAAGACAAGGATGGAATAAAAAAACTTGGTAATTCCTGATAAACAGGAAGTTCCAGCTCGACTATCTTTCTCACAGAAAGCAACAACTTAAATAATCTAAAACAAAATAGGAATTTTATTTCTAAGGGGTTATTTCCTCAAGACAAAACAGGAACATGCTGTGGTTTGCACTGAAATTCCTCTTTGAAGCACTTCCTTTATTACTTTCTCAAGAATTTTTTCATCTTGGTTCAGTTTTTTAATGTCTCTGTACTAAATGCAATTCATCATTCATATATAATTTCCCTTATTTTCAGCTAAGAGCTGTCTAGACTGTGGAATAGATAAAGGCAGCCCATCCATAACAGAAGAGCTCTCCTATGATATCTCTTTCTCAGAATCCATTTCAGTCCTTCCAAAAACCCAAGAGTGGCCAAAAAATCAGAGGTTCAAAAAGGAAGACTCAGCTTTGCCAGTAAGTTTCTTCTCCATGTATTTCCTCAATTGTTTTCTTTACCACAGCAATTTCCTGCTTTATATCCCCATCACACTGGAGTCTGTTAAGATACATGATCTGGCCTTTGCAGTGTGTGCTTTGTAGAGACTTCTCAGTGTGCCTGCCTGCTGCCTGTGATTGATTCCCAGAGTTAATATGGATATCTAAACCAGGTTTTTGCTTGTACCCATCATGAACATGCGCCCAGATGAGTGTGTGTAACTCAGACCACAGATACTGCATCAACCACGATTTTTTAACACAGAAATAAAAACTGCTTATTGGCATTAAAACTAACAATCATTTTCATTGCTGGTCTACTTTCCCACATTTTTCGCCCACAGATTACCTGCCTTATATGGAATTATTTCATGAAGTCATGAAAGTCAATTTTCTATTTATATCAGCCCTCACAACTTCCATTACTGAAAACTGGAGCATTAATTCAGTGCTTCCAATACCACCTCATTAGTGATGTGAAATAGCTGTAAAGTGTTTGGAAAAATTTCCTGAATGTTATGATGTCGTGAGGTCCCAAATCAGAACATTTTACAATACACACAGACATTGAATTATCGGAGAATTAGTCAGTTGTCCATCTCAGATTCCATCAAGGAAGAAGAAGCTGTGTTGCAAAAGTAAGCTTCTATATTGAATGACAAGACACTAAGTAGATTATATACAGTAGATTACGTGAAATGCCTGTGCTTTTTTTTTTTGTGTCTTTAGTTATTTGGATTTTGCTTTTTTTNCACATGCACACTCACAGATTGTTCTCTGCAACAGCACAGACAATTCCCATCTGACAGAGCAGGGAAACTGATGACAGAGGGAAGAGAGGATGCCACATTGAATATCTTGGATCTGTGGATTCACAGTTGATAAGCTTTAGAAAATGCCAGTATTGTGCTGGACTTGAACTGCTCTGCATGCAGGACATAATTTTGTGAGCTCAGAAGACCACACAAGAAACATGACAGGTCATTGCAGAGCCTTTCTGAAGAAAGCCAACAATCATAGCTGTTGATGTTGGCTTTTCTCTTACTTCATCTTCTGCCTCTCATGGTATTTGGTTTTTTCCCATAGTGACTCAGACCATAATGGGCCTCAGTGGAAAAATCACCTCTCACTCTGTTACACTGAGCAACCAGTCACCAACATTCAGGACTGTCCCTCCTTCCCCATCTAGGACAATGGGGCTGCACTGGAGGCTGTGCAACATCACACTTTCTGCAGGGTCTGACAACATAGCCAGCTTCACTGATGGTGTGTACAACGCTGCACCGAGTGGTTTTATATATCATAAAATAGCATGTCCCCTGCAGCAGAGAGTCCCCTGACTCCTACAAGGCATCCCCAGGGGCATAGGGATTTCCCCAAAGTACATGTGATTGCTCCAGTGTGGGACCATCATCCATGTGACTTAGTTGAAGGTATTGCAGAACTACAAATCTGAGTATGCTGCACAGTTCCACATATAAAAAACACCGCAGAATATCAGACACAATCCTTAGCCAAGACATTAGTAATCTAATTTCAGGATAGCACAGCCTCCTTCAAACCTGCATATTACATCACTGTAAGAAAAAACCCTGGAAAATTATGACACGAGACAGAGAAAGACAGCCAGCCCCAAAGTTTGTATTAACCACAGCATCACATCATAGTGATCCTTAGGAGTCAAACAGCCACGGTGGAAAATCTTTGTAATACCCTTTTTAATCAGTTTTGCAGTGCTTAGAATTCTTTTCTCTTTCTCCCTAGAAAATACATGTATACAGTCTGGGAGTTTTTTTCCTTTTTTCAAGGTGGTTTATTGCATTTTGACTACTTTTGCACTTTTTTGCATCACTTGAGCCAAAATATGTAGATATTCTGTAGTACTTTAGGATTCTTATTGTTAACCCCCTTGAAAGACCATATGCAATGTAGTTTATGAAATCCTAAACTTCATAATCTTGGTGTCCTTTTTACTCTCTTCCTTTTGAAATCTGGTATAAGTTTAATTTTTGTTTTGATTTGGTTAAGGGTGTTTTTTCTTGTTTACATTTTTCTTAATCAGTTTGACTGGCTTAATTTAGTTAAACATTGCCCAAATTTGTTTAAAAAATTGAAGGACTAAGCTGAAGTCTCCAGAAGCAAAACATTACTAGAGGCTGGGTTTCCACTCAGTTCCCTAAAGGAAGGAGATGGTTTCTAATGCTATTTATTTATTTATGCCTCTGACTAATAATTCCTGGTTTAAATTACAGTAAATGAAAAATAAACATACAATACCAAAGATACACAGTTCTTTGAAAGGCATTTTTTTACTATGATTTTGTTATTTTATATTATGTCTAACAACTATGTCAGAAACTGATGGGTGTTCTTTTTGACATTTGTACAAATGCATCTGTCATGATGCGACATTCCTGGCTCTGATCCATGACACCACAGTTTCTAAAGTATGTAGACATCTTCACATGCCCCCAGATTAATCTGTATCATTTAGTTCAAGCCTTCTTGAATAAATTGTTAGCTGCTGGGAGTCCTGTTTCTAAGCTTTCTTGAGTAATAAAAGATACCACTAAGTAATTTTGCTTCTGGGCTTTTCCTCAGATCTTTAGTTTGAACTCCCCTGTAAGACCTCATAAATTAATAGCATTATGCAAAGCAGGCAGGGATTCATTATACACACACAATTGATAAGGAACCATATCCATGATTAACTGTGTCAGCCACTTCAAAGAAGTTTTGGGGAAGGCAGAAGCAGAGCAAAATACTACATCCTGCTGAAACTAGGCAAAACTTTTAAAGAAGCACTTAGCTCATTTGTCCCAGCTGTAGTACAGGCAGTGGGATACTCCAGCATCACTTCCCAGTCAAACTGCAAGAGTGCATGGTGAGCAAGAAGCTCAATTTTGTGTTCAGGGGGATGGAAGCTGTGTCACCATACCAGGCCAATCCGCAGGGCTACAGTTTTGTCTGTTACCCATCTACCCAAACACGACCTCCAATCACACACGCATCTCTTTCAAAACCAAAATTCTCTTCCCGTAACTTCTGTGCAAATAATAATGCGACCCATCTCTACTGCAGAAATTCATTGTTCGGAAAAGCCGCTATGGACTGACAGAGGTCGGAGACCTGTCTCCCGAGGACATGAAGAAGATCCGCTACCTCTCGCTGATCGAGCTCACGGCCTTCTATGACGCGCTGGGCGTGGAGCTGAAGAGGAACCGTGTGGAGAGGGTGCGGGGACGAGGTACCGTGTGTGCATCCCCTGGGCAGTCATCCTCATGTCCACCAGATCTGAAAGAAGATGCTTACGAGGCTGTGTTTCCTCGTTTTCACTTTTGTTGTTATTATTATTTTTTAAGAGAATGGTCTGTTCGGAGTCCCTCTCACCGTACTACTGGAGAATGATCAAAAGAAGGTTCCTGGAGTAAAAGTGCCCCTTATTTTCCAAAAAGTGAGTATCACTTGGCCTGCTTGGTCACTAGGATTTGCCTTTCCACCATTTGCATGGATACTCAAAAGAGTCATCAGATAAGAGAAGTTTCTGACAGGCATTAGAGACTGGCAGGTCTACAGACTGTCTGAATATTGTGGTTTGAAAATTTTGTGACAAGGAGAGAAAATCTGCTCCTTTTTTGTTTCTTTATCCATGGTGGGGACCCTTTTTTGATTTTTGTAATTATGTGATACCACACAGGAAACTTCAGGTAAAAAAAGTCTTTCTGTTTCCCTTTTTCATTAAAACAGAGAGCCAAGCAAATTTATGTGTGTGCAGAAGTGGCAGAGATGAGTTGTCTCAGGAGTTTTAATTTCACATTAATTCAGACCATAGGTATTACTTAGCTACTGTTTTCAAAATAGAAGTGGTATCTTCTTGTTGAGGCTTGTGTGACAAGACAAGGGTATTTAAATGAGACATTTGGCCAGACAGGGATACCCTGTGGAAATCCTGGAGGCAAGAGCACAGACAAGTACAAGTGCAATTGCACAGATTTACACAGACTCAAAATGCCAACAGATTTCCCTGTAAATACTGATAAAAGAGGAAGTGTTGGGGAGTACCAGGGGAAAGACTGACACAACTTGAGCATTTACATGACTTTGCAGTTAGCTCCACTGCTGCCCTATCAAAATAACATGGGAAATTAGAAGAATCAAGGTTAGGGCAGGAAGCAGATCTGGTGGTGAAAATCCAGAGCTGTATGATTAAATGCTGGGAAATTATTTTTTTCCTCAATGTTCAAAATTATGTAAAATCTTTTTTTCATTCTTTTTTATTTTTAATATCCAATTAGAGTGGAAATTCTAGATTTTAGTTCTCTATTCACAGAAATTTCAGAATAAAATATCCTGGGATAATTTTCTAATCTGAGTTCTCAGTTCCAAAAAAGCTATATTATCTATAGACCTTTCCATTGTGCTCCTTGGGGAACACGTAAACATTTCTTAGAGGTTATTTCTTTCCTTCAAAACACCATTGTGTTTACATATATCTGTTGTTTCATTAATGCATTTTATTGTTCTATAGCCGTGCCAGCTCTCAAGTCAAGGACAGAGGGGCCTATTGCATTAGCAGTTTCCTATACTCTGCATGCTCCTTACTTCAGGATCAAGACTGTGGAGATAAATTAGGCAGATTTATTTACATGAGCTGACTGGATTTCATTAGCTGATTCTATAGAAATGTAACTTTTTCAGATTAGTTTCAAGGATACCTAGATTGAAAAAAAAAAGAAAAAAAAAGTCAGGAGTATTCTTAAATGCTTCTGAATATTTTCCTGGATTTTTTTTCCTCTTCTTTCAGCTGCTGCTCAAGCTTGAGGAAACAGGTTTGGAAACTGAAGGAATTCTACGGGTTCCTGGATCTGCCTCCAGAGTCAAGGTATACACTCAAGCCAGTTTTCTGTCTTCTGGACCACAGATTCTGTGTAAAATAATACAAATTCAGACTGCACATAAATACTGATCTGTGTAGCTCAGCATTCCTACTCCTGCCAGTGAAAGGTCAGACTAGTTCCTGGGAACCAATAAATCACAGACCATTTGGTCTATTACTTTGCTTTAGTTAATATTCTATATAAAGCACAGCCTTGATGTTGAATGCAATTTTTCTCCACAAAACTTTGAGACATCCTTTCAGCTTATCTCTGTCACCCAAAATTGCTATGATCTTATCTCTGTTTTAATTTATTTCAGAAATGCAGAGTTCCTAAACCGAGTGAACATCAGATAAAGATCTTATTTTATGTCATTTTAACCTCTGTGTCATTTTATTTTTCATTTATCGCCTGTGATCTTGCAATTTCATGATCCAAGTGAGAGAAATTTGGCCTGTGTTCACTGCTGGCAGCCTGAAGTACTGCATTTTCACAGGCTATTTGTGGGCCATGAACACAATATAATTGGCACCCAATAGCCTGACACTGTGGGCCAGTAATATTTGCAATTGTTTCTCCAGACCGACTTCATTTCAGGAGCTGGAGGAGGCAAATAAGAAAAACAAGGCAGTTTTTTGTTTGGTTGGGTTTTTTCCTGGGCTTAGTAGCATCTAGCTCTTTCCCAGATTTTTGCTTTTTTTTTTCCTTAGACTTTTTTAAAAATCTGGTTTAAGCAGCACCTTTCAGCATTGAGGGAGCATCCTTCTCCCACTTCCTCAGGGAAGGGAGTATGGTATTCTGGGGAAGGAAGTTTGAATACTGTGAAGCCACACAAATGTTGGGGATTGATAAATATTGGTGAGCTGAGGTTCATAAAAAATGGCTGAATAAAACCAGCTGCATTACATGAAACACACCAAAGATGGGCAGCATCATCCCAGCTCCTTTGACTCTGTGCCTTGATAAAAGTACCCCAAGCCTTGAAAAATCTTGCAGAAGGGAGCTCCTAACTTGCTCTGTACTTTTCAGCTTCCTCATTTTTTTTTCATACAAATAATTCAATGTTATTTTACACAATTTCAAATTTTTCCAGCCTTTCCATGGAGATTACACAGCAGGCCTGTCCTCTAATTCAATTATTTCCATATTCTTTTCATACACTGTACAGTGTCTCGTTCACTTCTTTTTTGCAACCTGTATCCTGGGAGCTGCTATGAGATATAAATATGACTTCATATGCAACTCCTGTATGCTAGGTGATAAGTTAAACTGCCCATATGAAACTTTTAAATTATTTGAGTTTTGGTTTCATTTGAGTCTGCCCAGCAAACCAGTGAGCAAGAGAGATTTTTTTCAAAGCAGATCCAGATTTCATCCTTCAAAAGCCTTCATACATTATTATGACATTAGGACTTGAGGGCATTCCAACTTTATTTCAGTCTTGTTTGGAGAAAGAAAAAGCATATGGAAATGATTAAAGGTTACTCTTCTATGAAACAAAGAAGAGAAGAAATGCACACAAGTTTTCCTCTGTAACAAAAGCTTCAGTGAACCAAAACTGTATGATAGTCTAGTGAAGGATCAGTCATGTTGAAAAAAATTGTAGCACATATTTTAAAAGTATTAGATGCACAGATGCATACATGTATACGAGGCAGGGGAGGGAAGGAATTGAGTGTATAAAATACATGTTTATCTGTGTAGAGGGATATATATATGTGTGTGTGTGTATATATATATGTATATATATAAAAAATGTTTGTGTTTCAAAAATCTTGCTTTCTGTTTCTCGGCAGAAAAATGTGGAGTAGAATTCTGTCCTCTTGTACTTTTGATGAGGTGAGGATTTCTGTTCCACATTTCCAGCCAGTTACAGGAGAGAATTCAATCTAGGTGTTTGTATTGATTATGTGCAAAGGATGTGAATACAGAGGAAGCTGAGATAGCCCAGATTAAAACCAGTGAAATGTGCTAGTAAAAATGAGACTGTAACATTTTATGCTAAATCCTGAATGACTTTCTACTTCCGTTTGTGCAACCATTCTACTTCATTATGTGTGACTGTACTTGATATGTAATTTCCTTCCATTCATGTGAGACGTGGCAAACAGAATTCATTTTTAAAAGCTTTTCTGCCTGAATGGACTGAACTTTTTGCATAATATTAAAGTACATCTGACAAAATCGTGATCTGAAACCAAATATTTGCTACAGATATATTTTGTCATAAATGGTCTCATAAAAAGCGGCAGCAAACTTCATTTGGATAGGACAGTGTTTGGCCAGTAATAATTGTGAAAGCTGCATTGTTTATAGATATCCTTATATTAAAATACTGTCCTTCAGTCTTTTTAACTCAACAAATTTTTGAGGAGCTTGCATTTTTCAAGCAGTGATCTGGGTCTGAAGCCAAATCCTGTTCCTACTAGGAACCTTGCTGAGAATTTCCCTTTAATATATGTGTTTTGAACACTGGCTAGTGACCCTCCAGAACAAAACTGACCTCTGATATGGAGCAGGATGCTGCCATTGGAGAGCAAGGGGATTAAATGGGAACCCAAAATGGCATCATCATCAATTCTATGTTAAATCTCTCCTGTGTTTTTAGAGGTTTGGGGGGGTGTTTATGCATTAAAGTTTTTCTGACAGTAATGGTTTATATCTTTATTTTTCTACAATTTTACCAAATCTAACTATAATTATCCTAACATAAAAGTTCCTTTCAAAGATGGGAAGACCTAAATTTTAAGCCATTTGCTCAAGGCCCATGTATCTAGCAAGTTCACTGGCAGTGAGGAGGAAACACCACTCCCTTGTGACTTAAGGGTCAAACCTCTGGAGAGCATTTTAAACAAAAAGAACAGCTGTGCTGAGTTTTCTGCTACTAGTTCTAAGATATTGCACAAAATTACCTTGTTTTAAGATGGTTCAAATTGTTCACTGGCAAAAATCTAGCTATAGCAAACCACATTTAGCCTGGGTTGCTAAATATCTGCAGGAACTTGGCTTGTTAACCTGCTCTGAACTCCACATGGCTGTACCTAGGCTGCCACTGGCTGCTTTAGTTAAAGGGCTGCACAAACCTGCCTGCTGCTTGTAATGGAATTTCTGAAATCATCACAAACTGCTGGGTCAGCAGCAATGATTGAAGGCCAAACATTTATTTTATCTTTCAGAATCTCCATCAAGAACTTGAGGCAAAATTTTATGAAGACACTTTTGACTGGAACCAAGTACGAAATAACGATGCAGCGGGACTGCTGAAAATGTTTATAAGAGAACTCCCAAGCCCACTCTTCACTGTAGAATATTTGCCTGCATTCATCACACTAGTAGAAAGTATGTGGAAATGGAGCTAGTATGGACTGAAAATATGATAAAATGCAAGAGTAGGCATTACATTTTTTCTCTCTCTCTGAAGTATATGGAGAAAAGTCATGTAATCTTTTTTCTCCCTCTGAAGTAGAGAGAAAAACACATGCAGTGCTCTGCCTAAACATTTTAATTTTCTGCAAGATTTTGTTTTCAAAGGAGAAAGGTGTCTGCATTCAGCTAATAGCACAGGCTTGTTGTGCGAACAAAACAACTGTTTAATGTGAAATTTGAAACCTGCGAGTAAACAGTCACTTTCATATATAGACTCAGATTCACATTAACCAGAGGTTTCACAAATGCAAATTTCTGCAAGGTAAACTCAAATCGCTGTCCTTTATCTACTGGACTTATTTTATTTCTGTTAAAGTTTCTGTTGAGGTCAGACCATTGGTACAGAGATCTGTGTGAGTGCAGAAAGGCAGCTGAGCTTTGTTTTCAGTGTACATACACCTCTCCATCTCAGTACATCTCAGTACATTTTGTTCATTTCTCTTCCAGGAAGAATGTAATTTTACCTTGCCATACCTATGACTTCCCTGTAAAGTCACTTGAGCTAGGGCAGACTGAAAGTCTCAGGATGGTGAATTTATTAGCAAATTGGTACAGAAAGCTGAGGATCTTTATTTAAGGTTGTAGTCATGCTTTCAGTGTCTCCATGAGTAGCTTAAAGGGCAGAAGGAGGTGACCTCTTCCCATAAACTTCACGTACCTGAGTGTGCTCCTGTGAATCCCAGGCTGCATACAGTTACAATCCTCAGCAGTTTGGAGAAGACTGAACAGGAGATGCCTGTGCAGAATAAAGTGACTTTACTCCCCACAACAAATACAGAGATATTCAGAGAAACTAACTAGTACAAAAAAATACTGGATTATAGATAGATATGTATGATAGATATGTAGATAGAATTTTATAGTGCCTTTTGTGCCTGTGTGACAAAGATGCAAGATGATGTGGAAAAGCCCACTTGTTAAGGTCATTTTATATTTGGGGAAAAGTGTATGGTTAATCAACACCTAAGCATGCTAGTCTCAACTAGGCACTAGTTGGTGTTTCTAGAACTGCTGACACAGTTTTTAGAACAAACCAGTTGCAGTTGGGATTTCAAAAGCATTAATTTTTCATGTCCTTAGAAATCTCCAAGATCAAGTTACAACTACAAGCTTTGCATCTGTTGATCATGCTGATGCCTGAGGCCAACAGAGACACAGCCAAGGTAAGTTCTTCATTTGCTATCACCTGCCATCTGTGGTGCTTTAGACTTTTGAATGAGAGACTTTTTTCAGATGCTACACCAGGAAAGTATTCATCTGTGGTTTCGATGATTTCTTTGAAAAGATGCTCAAATTTCCTGGCTGTCATTTCTTTTTACAAGCAATTAAGAAATAGTTGCTGTGTTCAACTGCTACATCTCAGGCATCATTATTATGGAACACTCATTTCAAAGAAGCATATTCCTCAGTTATTTTGGACAAAGGAGGTCCAGTTTTTGGATTTTTTGTATAACTGAAATTTTCCTGGATAAGTTTAGAAGAAGAGCTGCCCTCTAGAAGCTTGCCTAGTGCACTCCTGATACTGGAAGGGCATCTGTAGCACAGAGCTCACCCTCAGCTGGCTTGCCTTACAAACTCGTGCCCACCCCACTTCCTGATACGAACACAGCGGCTGCAAGAATTTTGGATGTTTGGGACCTCCCAGATCTGACTTCAGCTATGTCCTGACCCTAAGAGACACTGCAAAGATTGCATCTTTGGGCCAGTTTCTACATCAAGGAAACCTGAGTGAACAAGCTTCCTGGGAAACTCTAGATATTTTTTCAGGTCCCCTGCTCATTGGGACCATGCAGGTGTCCCACCTCTGAAAGCTTTTCACTAGTCAGTTTAGATACAACTTTATGAGTTCAGGTACCTCTTTACCTGTATTTTATATACAGTAACAGGGGACAAGAACAACAACTGTCTTCAAAGCATCTGAAAGTCTACTAGTGCTCTGTAAAAATGGTGGTTGTTGCTGCCACCAAAGTTCATTTGGGTACAGAGCTGCATATGTAAAACACATGCTAGAGGAGTAGTCTCCATTATTACTTTATTATTAATTAGGCTTCAGTACAAAAATAGAAGTGATGACAAAACTCTACACAGCTCCACCCTCTTGTCTATTATGAGATTTTAGAAACTTCTCCAATGCAGTTTCTACTTTGTAATTCTTGGGTTTGAAAAAGGGTACAAAGACAGTGGCTTTAATGGTATAGTTTTTGTTGTTTAACCAAGAGGCAGCTAATACCTGTCATGATTTAACCCTAGCCAGCAACCAAGCCATGCAGCTTCTTGCTCACACTCCCATCAGTGGAATCAGGGAGAGAATAAGAAGGGTAAAAGCTGGAAAACTAATGAATTGAGATGAATGTAATTTATTAGGAAAAACAAAAGCTGTTCACGAAAGCAGAGCAAAAAAAGGAAGTCACCACTTCCCATGGGCAGGCAGGTGTTCAGCCATCACCAGGGGAGCAGGGCTTCATCTCATGTAGCAGTTATTTGGGAAGACAAATGCCATCACTCCAAAAGTCCCCTCCTTCCTTCATCTTCTTCCCACCTTTCTATACTGAGCATGATGTCACATGGTTTGGAATATCCCTTTGGTCACCTGTCCTGGCTGTGTTTCCTCCTGATTTCTCTTACACCTCAGCATTGGGCAGTACAAAAAGCAGAAAAGACTTTGGCTCTAAGCAAGTCCTACTCAGTAATAACAACAAAAAAAAAGCTGCATTATTAACACTGTGTACAGCACAAGTCCCAACATAATCCCATACCAGTCAGCATGAAGAAAATTAACTCTGCCCCATCTAAAACCAGCACACCACCACACAGCCATTCCTTCCCTCCTCCCCCCTCCCAGTGGGATGGGTGAGAAAATACAAAAAAAAAAGTGAAATTTTATGGGTTGAGACAGTAACAGTTTAATAGGACAGAAATGAATGGGAAAATGATGATTAATTGATTAGAACACACAAAACAAGTGGTGTACAATGCAGTTGTTCACCACTCACTGACTGATGCCCAGCCATTCTTGAACAGTGGGCCCAGACCGGTTTTCCCCATAGTTTAGATACTGAGCACAATGCTGTACAGTATGGAATATCCCCTGGGAGTCAGCTCTCCAGGCTGTGTCCCTTCCCAAGTCCTTGTGCAGCCCCAGCCCCCTTGCTGGCAGGGCAGCATGAGAAGCTAAAGATTACACTTGAAGAAGTGTAAACACTGCTTAGCAACAACTAAAACATCAGTGTGTTATCAACATTATTCTTATCCTAAATCCAAAACACAGCCCTGTACCAGACACAAGGAAGAAAATTAACTCTGTCCCAGCTGAAACCAGAGCAGTGTTGCAGAAGGACTCATTGGTAGACCCCAACTCTTACTATAGCTGCAGTCTGTGCTGTTAATCATTCAAGCAAAATTCTGAATAAACTACCCAAAAGGGGAAACTAATTTCCTTTGACTCTGCCAAGCATGTGCAAAAGTTACATCAATGAGCAAATACTTAGCTCTTCTTGCTTTTGTTATCCCAGAATAAAAGTTTGGGGGGTGCTGGCAGAAATTTCAAATTGTATTTCTTTTGTGACTGGTGCAGATTTGAAGACAGACTAGTCACCTCCAGTGACTGTGATATAAAAATCATTGGCCAGATACATCAAAATGGACACTTGGTAATCTATGAGGAAACTATCTATTCCCTCGCAATATGTGTACATCTTACCTCTACTATAGGATTCAGAGCCTTAGTGTAGATGCTGCATTTGCCTTATAAATTTGGGATTATTCTCTAAATGATAGGTAATTAATTAATGTATATTTTGATAATATTAATTATTCCTCTGTGCTTGACTCAGGTTGTTGTAACAACAAATATCAGAATAATCCAAATGCAATGAAAAAACCACTAAATTTCACCTCCAAGTGCAAATACAGCAGCCAGACATGTGCATTTGAAAATGTTCCATTTCAAAAGTAAATTATTTCCTGAGATTAAACAAGTATTGGTTTTTTTACAGGCCTTTCTTCAATTCCTGAAGAAGGTGGTTGCTAATGAAGGGAAAAACAAGATGAATTTGTGGAACGTGTCTATGATTGTAGCACCAAACCTTTTCATCTACAAAGGGAAACGTGCAAACCAGCAAGAGATGCAAGCAGCCGCCACCACCGCGCACATTGTGCGGCTTTTAATCCGGTACCAGGACATCCTGTGGACAGTGAGTAGTGCTGGTTCCCCCTTCATGGTTCCATTACAGTGCAGTATTTTGCTTTGTGCAGAAATCAGAGTAAACTGACCTTCCAAGGAGAAACAGTTTCTTTGGAAACTGAGTGGTGTCTTCTATATCTAGAATGAGGCACCCTGACAGATATTTCTGGATTGAGAGCTACCTTACTTATCTAAGACATCTATTTTAGCATCAATTGCCTTCTGGAAGTACCTGTCTCCGCATTGTTTGTACACATTGTTTGTACTCTGTACAACCTTTAAGTTCTGAAGGTTGGCCTGAAGGTATTGACAGTCTCAGCTCGTTTGGTCGTAACAGAGAGAGGGTATAATGGGGATTGCAAAGACTGCCTCCTAATAAAGTTCCTGCAGCTGCAAACATCACTTTAAAGTTTCATATGGCGTGAAAGATATCACCAAAGGAATAACTGTAGGTTGTTAGAGGAGGCTACTGATTGCACATATAAACAGAGTTTCTACCGCCTAAAAATCGGTGTCCTTCAAAAGACCCAACACATTGGGAAAAAATTACTGTGTATACTCAGATCTGGTTTCCTCCATCTAGGTCCCATCCTTCCTGATTTCCCAAGTTAGAAAAATGAATGAGGCAGCAATGAACAACAGCAAGAGACAGCTGATGTTTGACAAAGGAGTGAGAAAACTTCTGAGGAGAAAGACCATGGAACGGGAAAGACCTGAAAGACTAGAGGTGTGATAAAAAGATACAAGTTTCAAGGACAGCTTTAAACAGCTTCCCTCCTTTATCTCATGAAAGATTCTGGGTGTGGGGAGGAAATTTTACTGTACAAAATAAGATGATTTGAGAGTGATCTTGAAAGGTGTGCTTCCCAGTCCAACACTCTGATAAGGCTAAGTTTTGGGAATTGATTGAGAAAAGGTAAGGAAGGCAGAATGATTTCCAGCAGCCAAAGCTGCCAAGCTTGTTCTTAACCTGTTTTGTAAGAAACGTGGACTGTCCTTGACAGCAATGATTTGTAGATCCTCAACAAATGTGTGGATCTGGAGCTGAATAGTAGGGCGGTCCATATAAGGATTAATTGCATTTATCCATATCCTGGTACAGTCCATTTGGTATTCTCCTTTCAAGCTTTAGTCTTAGAGTTTTGCACTAACTTTGTAAGCAGAGAGAAAATTCAAGTTTGCTTACCGTAGACACGTAAACTGTCTAAATGTTAAGTGTCCAATGAAGTAGATTGCATGGTTATTCCCTGTATAGTTGGAGGAGAGAGGTGGATACTTGTCCACATGTCATGTCTCTATGCATTACACTGTCCCTATAGCAATTACATGTATTTCCATGTATTAACTACCTTTAATAACCTGGAAGTATCTGGAGTCTTCCATGAACATTTAAGAGAATGAAGTCTGGTGAATTGTAAGAGAAGTAATCAAGGAAACTGTAAAGGACTCTATAGTTGTTGAAGAATAGTCTTGAAGAACAAAAGAAAAGACTAATTAGGAGGGAAAGTTATCAAAGATTATGAGAAACAGAGAATGACCCACCTAGTACAGACAAGAGAGAAAATTCAGAAGGTAATGTATGGGGGGAAAAGTAGAAAATTAAATGTTATGTATGAGTGGTGAATCGATTCTAATTCACCTTTCTCAAGAAATTTCCAGCACTGACTGAAGTATTCTAGGTAGGGTAGGACATACATTGGTGCTACAGATGGAGACAGAGATGTTTGTTTAAAATGGCACTGCAGACACTGTGCTGCAAAGTTAAATTCAGCCTGGGATGAACATACATAGACTTCTCTGAGGAGAGTCAATTACTGAAGTCATTGCACCTTTGGGACGACAAGTCCATTGATTGGAGTAATTGGCTTTATATCTAATAAAAATGAGGGTAGCCATGGCAAGGAGCTGAAATATGAAGGGCAAATTGGAGGCAAACTCTGTTTGGATAACTGAGTTTAATGCTGAGAGCACTTAACACAGTCCCCAGGTCTCAGATGTTCTAAATTACACAGAGACAGAGACTGGAGAGACCATTGTGTTCTGGTCAGCGTGGTATTAACTGGATTAGAACTGGAATGCAAACCTTGCTAATTGATTTATCCACCATTAATCATGGAAGAGTGCATAAACTTCATAGATGATCATTTGAACCCTACACAAGGTCAAATTTCAAATTAACAGAAGCCATATGGTACTTGATATTTTACTGTACACACACTTCAATCTAGTTGAAGGTATAGGAAGCAGAAACAGAGAACTGGATCTTTATGCCTCAGGAAAACTTCATCATTAGAAGGAAGAACAGATATTCTTAATAAATTTTAAGTTTTCAAATAAGCAGTCACTGACCAATGTTAACAGAAATAAGTTAAAGTCACAATTCAAGGGCTTCACCCTGTGTGCATTTATGTGCTACTTACCTAAGAGTTTGTGTCTTTGTGTTGTGTCTGATTTGTGTCTACAGATTTGCATTTGTATGACTGTAAATGTCTTTTGAATAGCCAAGAGAATGCAGGACAGAGAGTTTTGCGAGCAACCTCAAATGAGGTTGTAGAACTGCTTCCAAATTGAGCTAGAGCAATATTTGCCTTAGACTTACTCTATTGAATATTGATTTTAGGGAGCTGTCACTTTTCCTCCATACTTGCAGTCTGACATACCCGAGGGGGTGATAAGAGTTTATGCTCCACTGCATTCAAAAGTCTCTATGGCAATTCAACTCAACAGCCAAACAAAAGCCAAAGACATCCTGGCTCGATTCCAGTGTGAAAACAGGTGGGTAAAGCAGAACATTTTGTTTTTCCTGAACAACAATGTCAGAGCTATAAATTAATAGATTGTTCCCTCTTCAAAGATTCATTGTGTTACAAGAACTCATTTTTCTAATCTAAAATTGCTAATTTATGGTTATGTTGGTCAAAGAAATTTTAACCACTTAGCTTACTCTTTTAATTTAATTTAAATTTTAATTTTAATCTACTCTTTAGTAGACCACTATTAAAAACATACATTAAATATACATTTTATAGACTTGCCACACAGAGAACCCAAAGGTATTGTTTTACATCTGTCCATAAGTCTAGAATGGTTTTATTTCTGTAAAGTAATAATTATTAGCAGTTATGGGAAATGGCAGATTGTGTCCGAAAAGTCTTTTCTGCAAAGTCTTCCAATGTTACCACATAATTCTGTTCTTTGACTAAATGATATAAAAAATTTAATACAGAAGGTTTCATTGACTGTGATGCAATAATCCACCTCTGTATTCATTATTCTGCAGTGGTCCATTTGGTAGAAGTTGTTTGTTTTGATAAGTTCACAGGGGAAAAAGCTTTGCTTTAGCTTAGCATAGATGATGGGTGATAAGGCAGTGGTTGTAACAGAAAGACAAACTGAAAGGATTTTTTCCATCCTAGCCGTGGATCATCACAGAACGTGAGAGGCCAGACCCAAAGTTTACATGAAATTGGAGGAAATATAGGTAGGTCTCAATTTTGAAAATTAACTCTGAATGTCCTTAACCTCCCAAAACACCTCAGGGCAGCACTGTTTTGGCACAGCTAGTTCTCTTCTACCCTCCAGTCCATCTGGAGGAAAGGAGCCTGACCCAAAAGCTGTTAGAATCAATGTCATTATTTATTCCAATTCCAGAGTGCCAGGAGGGACACCCCACAGGAGAGAAGGAACCCAGTGGCTGGATCTCAGCAGCACTTTTTACAGTCTTGCCAAATTCAGCTGACCTTTTGCTTACCTCTCTCACTCTTGTAGCTGAGAATTTTTCCTTGGTTAAGATTTCCTTAGTCTTCTATTGCAAGCACATTCCACCTTGCTGTCAAGCCTTTTTCTGAGACCTCTTTCTTTCTTATTGTATGAAAATGTTAACCTCTGACAAATAAAAACCCACAGAACTGTGAATTCAGCCCCTGCAGATGTGGGTGTTCTATACTTACACTAATCTGTGTGCTTTATTTAGATTGCAAATTCCTTACATAGGGCTTTTGTCTTCTGTTTCATGCAGTGACACTTCTTATAATAATAACAACAGTGGCTTGCCCCACAAGTTTCTGGCCTAAAGGTCAAAAAACATATTTTAATCTGAGGTTACACAATCCTGGCTCTCTCCTTTCTCTGTTCATACCAAAATTCCTGATGCTCTGTTGGATTCAGTTGTGAATTATCTGATTTGATTATTCCTTATTCCTTTAGATTCAGCTCTAAACAGTTTCTCTAAAGTTATTACAAAACATCACAGACACTTCAGCAGCAATCAGGAATCTGTATTTGTTACTGATGATAATACAAAACTAAACAGGATGACCAACTGATGCTAAAAGAGAAAAAAAATTACTAAAGGCCTTGTGAAACAATCCCAAATTTTCCTACGATGGTCTTCAAAAAAATTGAGACATTTAATTTGCATCTTCATTTAAAATCATTTTTACAGTCCTAGATCCTTCAGGGTACCTTAGTCCACTGATTAAGCATTAATTCATTTATATTGCTTTCACTTTAATAAAATCATTAGGACCCCAATGACCTTATAAGTAACTGTACAAAAATTTTACCATAATCTTGTGTCACAGCAAAGTAACCTCACCAGTGAAATGACTTCATTACCCCATGTAAATGCAATATAGTCCAACAAATCAACTTTACTCTAGAATTTATTGCCTTATTACTCAACTAAGAGGCACGAAATCCTCATTCTGGCAAAGGCAGCCACAACTTCCCAATCACCAGCTAATGAAGCAGCTGGAGTGCAGAGGATTTTTATTTTTTTTAACTGTCAAATTGGCAACTCCCAAACACCTTGATAGAGACCTGCAATTCTTCACAAGATCCTACTGTATGGGAACACATTGTTTACAGAGCTACTTTTTCAGCATTTAAAAATAGTGTAGAAGTCAGAGAGCTATAATTCCTGAAATAAAACCCCTCATGCTGTATCACTTACACTAACAGTGTTGTTGATGCTTCTAATGAGACCATATTCATTGTTTGACTAAATGTCTTGTCCATTATTCAGTGTAATGCAGGACATCCTGCCTGGAAGTGACAATGAATTCATGACTGTCACAGAGTAAGATCACTGGCAAATTTACCAAAGACCCTCTCTGTACCCAGGCAACCTGTTAGCTGGATGGACACACCAACCAGGCTTGCTGTGTGCAAGTCAGAGAAGCTTTCAAGGACGTTTTAACACAGCTCTGTCCCTGGGTGCTTAGAACATTCTATGATTCATGGCTGACAATTTCCTTTTCAGGTCAGCACTGTTTGGATCCAGATGCATTCATGCTAGATGTCTACCGGGCAAATCCTCACGCAGAATGGGTGATAAAACCAAAAGCCAGCTGAAGCAGAAGGCAGCAGTATACTGGACAAAAGCCAAATGGACAAGAGTGATGCCTGTCATTTTAAGGAGCTCTTGCAGAGACAAAACAAAATGGTAGCTACAGGACATCATTCCTTCCTACTGTACTGTCCAACTGATGGTCAGCACATAGTGCTTTCGATATTCCAGCTTCCAAACCATCAGAAAAATATCACATTAGTTATGCTTTCTTATGGATTACACTTGTGCCAGTTGGCCCAGGAGGTGAGGAGGGCAGACCAAGGTACGGTGTTCGTTTCCTGACCTGGTGTTAGAACATTTTTTGGAAATAATGCAGTGGCATCAGATGAATGAAACACTACTGACCACAGCATAACGCAGATGATGACAGAGATATCGGAGAAGGGAAGATGTCTGTCAGGCATTGAAGGTGGGAGCTCAAGATGCAGCAGTGCCAAGACAGCTGTGTGAAAACCAAACCTTTCTCCTGAAAGTAAACCCATAGAGTTTGTGTTACTGCAGTACTTGTGTCTCTCAGTCACTCCTCATGAGTACCTGATACTGGGGGAGGGAGGCACGAGGAGGAACTATAGACAGCTGTACTGCTCAGTGCACATACCACTGTATATCTCACTACCAGTCTTCCAAAATCATCTGTCTGGGTCCCTCAGCTGTGTGCAATTGTACTGCCACAATCCACACTCCCCTCTCTTCCCCTGTCACACAAGTTTCAGGAGACAAAAGCTAGGTGAGAAGGGGTATATGCCCCTAGCTCTGCCTTTTACTTGATACTCTCAAAATTAAATCTGTGTAATGCCAGACTATGAGATGTGTTAATGGTGCCACTTACAGTCAACACCTTTTTTGTTAAGCATTATAGTTTATAATTTGTAACCTAGTTATTTTTATTTTGTTTATTTTAGCTTTAATATGTAAGCAATTTTTATACTCTTCAGCTGCATCAACAAGAGAGATCTTTGTTCAGGTCTTGTATAATACAGCATGGAGAAGAAACATGGCTTCCAATGAGAAAAGGGATTTAATAATTTACACATTAGGTCTTTAAAACCATAGCCAATCTAGGCCCAGTTGTGCTGGAGGTTTTACAAACACATAGCAAATTGCACCTGGCATGCAGTCTAAGGAAACACACAGGCTGACAAGAGAAGAGTGGGCAGCAACTGCATTGGGAATGTCAGATAGGATGTCTGGTTTGGAGCTAGTCTCAAGAGCAAGTGATGTTCTTCACTCAGTCATCTCACTTTGGGTTATGCTGAACTAAAAGAGGTTTGTTTAGTAGGGAAATCACAAATCTCTGGAAGAGAGCAAGTATTTTTTTAATCTTTGTCATATGTAACAAGTGAGAACCAATGCCTTCAACTGCCCTGTGATTTCCCCATCATTAGATGATGATGTTGCACAATGAAACCACCCCCAGCCTGAGCAATGATTTTTGTTCCTGATCTGGACACATGGAAGCAGAAGAGGCAGAAGCTCTGTTATTACATCGCAATTTAAAAGCACACTGAACCAAGTCTTCCAGGTGAATATGAAGTTTGCTGTGCTGCAGAGAAAGCCTGTAACTCGTGATGCTCTGCTGAAGCTGTGCAATGAGGATCTGAACCAGAAGCAGAGCCTCTAAAATGTGTCAGTTGTGTTCTCTGGTAGTTAACTTTCATTGTTAGTGGTCAGTGAAAGAAATCAGCGTTGAATCAGTAACTTCACCAGCAACAATAATGACTACAGAGGGCAGATCCTGTCTTCTTTCTTATCTTTTTGATAAAAATGATAAAAAATTACAACCACTTTCTTTAAAACAGTGACATCTTTAACTTTCTGGTTGTTTCGGTGGGAGTTTTTTTTTGTTTGTTTTTGGTTTTGTTTTTGTTCTTGTTTGTTTAGGTTTTTGTTTTCTTTTGTTTTTCCTTTTTCTTCTTAACACTAAAGGAGACATAGTTGCAGCCAGGAAAAAAAAAAAAAAAAAAGACAGTTGTATTATAAAATACACTCCTTATTTTGACAACTATTTATTTTAAGTGTACAAGAGATAGTAGATCTGTGGCTTGTTTATAGGACTAAGCATAAACGTTTTTGTCATGTGCTTTGCTCCCAATACCCTTCAGTTCCCTCTGTGGCAAAGGACAGCTCTTTCTGCTTATGCTGCCCTTCTCTGTCAGCTGCAAAGCAGGACTAGTACTTTCCATATAAAGGCAACATGAGAATTAGTCGAGTTAAATTCTGTAGACAGACAATTTCCTGAGCAGGTCAGGAGTTACAAACATCCATCTGGGAAGAACAAACTCAGCAAAGGCTTTTTATGTGGAAAGTGTTTTGAATACAAAGAGAACCATATAAATGCTAAGCATCATTGTATCTATAGCCGACTATAGAAAGGCAATTCTGTGACTACAGAAAGCCTAAACATTAAGAAAATAATTTGAAATGTCATAGCAAATACAATACTTTCAGACAAATACATTGACCTCCATCTTGCCCACTCACTTCACTCTGTGTTCCCAATGGCTGTCCAAGGGAAAGGACAGAGCAGCCCTGTGTTCATGCTGCAACTTGCTCAGCATGTTCTGGACCTCATCAATGTTATTTCTGAAATGGATCTCCCTGCATTCTGTATAGAATACAAGGGGGTTTTGGAAGACTACTTCTCAACTTTGGAAAGTCAAATATGATGTAATAAAATCCACCCTGTGAGCTCGTTTTATGCTGAAACTGCCTATAACTTTATAAGACATGCATATTAGCAGATGAACTAGATTCTACATAGAATGGCCAAATACCTCCTGTCTCTGAAACAGAGTGTCAGAATTCTCTTTTGATAGAAATGGCCCTAATGAACCATGTGCAGTGGTTAATACTGTTCCACATTAAGTTGTTTTGTATTGTTTTGGTACACTAACTTGATGTAATATGTGGCAGACAAATGGAACAAGCTCAATGGCATTTTGCAATACGAGGTTTCAATTTTAGGTATTATATTTCAAGATGCTGGTGGCATGAGGAATTTTGTTCCTCCTAACAGAAGCTGAAGTCAAAACTAAGTTGCAAGAGGATTGTCACCTAACAAAAAGTAACATACCTGGAAAGCTGTT